>JAULBW010036359.1:0-69442 GCA_032358265.1 Vaucheria bursata | reverse complement strand
CAGCTAAAATGGAATAACTCTTAAGAGAGTAATTCCCTTAAGAACTAATTGTTGTAAACAAATTAGTTCCTAACAGCGAGAAAGAAATGACCGGAATGCAGAGGATGGAGTTTCAAAAGAAGAGAGATCTGAGTGCAGTAAAAGAAGATGTGTAAGACAACTGCAGTGCAGCAAAGGTGGTGGGGCAAGGATGTCCAATGAATGGCTGATGTACTAGTTCAATGTAATAGAAGCATTTATGGAAAATATCCTAAATGATAACAGTAGTGTATTCAACTACATCCAGTAATATGGGCAATAACATTGCCAGTAACTGCAATATTGGGACTGTGCTCATCTAGTTGCATCTCCAGTAACAATGATTGTACACATTTAGTACCTTGGCGCTAACAATAATGTCACACGGAATGATTTCCAGTAACAGTTGCTGCAAAATAGTTTCTGTCTTGTAATGCGTATTGGAACAGTAAAGTTTCATTTATGACTATGTGCAAATTCATAATTAGATACAATCGAAAAATATTGCGCCTTTTTTTCAAGAACGTAAATCTGCATAAAGACTTACAATGAGATAACATTTGACGCAATAAAGCTCTGCCAATGGATTACAGTACTGCTATAATTCCCTTTCATGGAAAAAATGCTGCAGATACATCGCCTCCCAGGCGTCAACGAGCCTCGATCCCCATGCGAGAACTCGTTGACACAAGCGATGACGACTCTGGCTCTGAACATTCGTGTCGAGATCTAGATTGCTCATCTCCATTAGTGAAAAGCCTCATGAAAACTATGCCAAGGGAACACATGGACTCTCTCCGCCTGGTAACCGTTAATGCTAAACCTCGAGAGCAGGATTCAATTTGGCCATCTGACGGTTCTTCTAGTTCATCTGCATTTCAACCTGATTTTATCGGATCGACTGCTAGTCTTGGAGAGCTTTTTAAGCTACCATATTCTTCTGATGCGGTTACGGTTGGTTTACATCGTATTGGGACAACCTTGATGGTAGACGGGAACATGGAGGAGGCCGTGATGGAATCTCAGAAAGACTATCCTGCAGAAGGTAATCCATGCCGCACTATGGAGTAAATTGGCTATTTATTCTTTACCTATTGGTCATCCATTTGTTTTTTTTTGTATCTACTTTAAATTTATTTACTGCACTTTTTTTGTAAGCTAGCATTTTCAATATTTTCCATATCTGCCAACTAAAGCTTCTGACATCTATGCTTCGAAGGGAAAAAATATTGTTTTGTGCCTTATATTACTGATTTGTAAAATTTAATGCTATTTACTTCATGCTTATTTGCCTTAATGTAACATATCCTTCATATTTTAGTAGCATCAGCTCCACGCGAAAATGTTAGAATCATGTTTTCTTTCATTCATTTACTTAATAATTGCGTTACTTATGTAAGTGAAGAAGAAACTAGCATCTAGCTGCACGAACTTTAAAAATATATGTTAACTGAAATATTATGACATGTAATGAACATTTGATAAAATGCGCTTGGCACCTGGCTTTCCAATTTGCTCTACCCTCACAGAAATGGACATTTGAATATTAATGTTTTAATATGTCATGTAAGCAACTTATATTTTATGACTCAAAATGCTCCTGGACCAGGACTCTGGTTACCGGAACAGAGCCTGATTGATACGGCCAAGCCTATTGTTGAGCCCCAAGAATCTCTTACTGATATACCAAAAGCTAAAACTGACCAAAATAATGAAATTTATGTTATACCATCGTATTTGCAATCGCCGGATCAAACTCCTTTTCCCCAGGTGCATACTTATTTTCAATAATTTTTGAATATACATATATTCTAGTAAATATGTAGGCTAGGCTATTCATAAAAAAAAGATAGCATAGTAACCATATTTAAGGTTTCTTGAAAAACCAGATTGAGCTATAAATGACCAAAATCGATTTAATCTGTAATTGATTGCATTGTTTTAATATAATTCCTTCAAATGAATTGTGGTATTACTATTGCAATTTGCGGGTATAATGAATTGATTCGTTGGTCCCAAAAAATTCTCTATATTCGGAATTTACTATATTCTCATGTGGACCTAGGGCTGGAAGGGATCGAGTAATACTTCGACGAGGTCATTTGCCCGTCAATTTCATTGGAATCTGCACGAAATGAAGTTGTTGTTAGGTAGCGATCAAATGGTTGCTGGGACATTGGAGCACCCTAGAGTATCAGTAAAAGTTCACGATGACACGGAAGATCTGACCTTATGCACATGTTTAGATTACTATCTGGATAATGTGATGGAGGTGATACATTGTTTACTTCTCTGAAGAATTTTTAAAAATATGATTAAAAAATCGCCCCTCTAAAATTGATAAGCTAATGTTATTAAGTTCATATTGGACTAAAACTGTTTAGAATTTTTGCAAGGATAGCTCTAGGTGAAAACTTAATATTTTTTTAGATTTGTGCATTAGCTTTATTTGTATATGTAATGCATCTTTTTCATTTTTCCCTCGAGAGCTATCAAGATTATTTATGACTATGTATGTTTGGATATTTCTACGGTTCATTCATATTGAACTGTAGTTGGAGCCACTAATTGTAGCTCTTCAAGTTCCATCAAGTCTATAAGTTACAATGTTGGATCAATGTTTATCAACCACCATAAATTTTCTTTTTTGGGCCATATTATTCAATGCAATATTTTTGTGCAACTTCATTTTTCAATAATTAATGGCTATTTGATCTTTTATTTCTCAATATGATGGCCATTATGACTGCATTTTTAACAATTTTCACTTATCATGCGTTGAACCTGGGGGTCAATTAAGGCATGCTCATTTAAAAATTTTACCTTTCAAGTTTAACTGTATACTTATGATGTATCCTGATTTAAAAAAATGTAAATATTCCGATAAAATTGCGCATCTTGAAATTTTTAATTATTCTTTTTTTACTCTAGAACGTTCCTGAATTAGCATTTTGCTTGAGGTCGAAAGGTTACATTCAAGGATGCCGTCTGGTTCAAACTGAAGAAATACCATATCTGAAAGGAAGTGGCACTGATAGCTTATTCGAGCCTCAAGTAGTAGAGCTAAATGCTACCCTTTTACTGAGGTTTTTGCAGCAGCACTGCAGTAGAGATGGGGGGTTATATTTGCTGAGAAGGCCAGCAGGAGGGGGGGCGGTACAGTTATATGATGTACAGACACTGAGTGAGGAGAGGCAGAAGCGATGGCAGTGGTTGTTGGCTATGATGGTAAGTACACGGCTAGAGTTTATTGCATGATAAATCCCAAGGATCGAAACCAAATATTAACTATGAAAATGTAGTATACAACTTCAACTTATGATTGCCCCAGAATAACATCAATTTTAAAATGGTATTTAATTGAGGGATTACTGTATAAGATGTGCAAAGAATTATATTATTCAGGTATTCTAAATTGGTTTTTCCACTTAATTCTACTCAGAAAAGAATATTAGCTTCTATATATATTATATCGGTTATTATGTATTACCGAATTCCATAACCGTATAGCTATTCATAGCTAGTGTACTGGATAGCATACTATCCATTAGTCAGCTTCAAAAGAAATCAATATATACATATGTAGCACTGTTTAGTATTTCATTATTTTTAGAAGCAACTTTAACTTATCGTATCGTAACTTTGAAATAAGTGCTATAGGTTTGCCTCGCGTATATCTCAACATTTAGCAATCACGAGTACAGATGCCTCGAATTCTAATAAATCAGGACCGAACGGGCCTCCCTTAGGGGCACTAAGAGAGCAGTTACAAAAACGTCGAAGATCTTTGTTACATAATTCGTTGCAACTGTTATCTGACCTCTCGGACATTGGTGGTGGAAGGTATGCGATGCTCACAATTTTATTACTTTTCTTATATTTGCCAATGTTAAAATTTCTTATAGTGCCGAAAAGAGGTAGATCTTCTTATGCATAGTTTATTATTTTTTAGATTATATTCGACTATATCTGTTTGCATAATATTTTGGATTGTTTATACTGAACTTTCAGGGTGATATGTATGTATTTGGAGCTGTCAATTTGAGAAAATTTATATATAGAATTTGCCTATCTATAATAATATTATACTTCACTCTATTCTTTCGTCCCTCTAAAGATTGTACATATTTATTGCAGAATAAATCATACATTGGCCAGCATTTTTTCACATAAATGAGTTTCATTTTGGCGGGTTACTGTATAATATAATTTTTGTGAAATTTGTAAAGGTTTTTAGGTGGAATCAATATCTGAAGTGCCTCATGTTTGAATCAAAAACTCATCTTAATTTTATCTTTTTTTATTGTTCATATAGTGATTTGCCGGGTCTTGAAGTTCGTATATTGATTCCGTATCTTTTCTGATCTGCTCCAATATTACATGAAGTATGAACTGTTCAAAAATTGAATTTTTAATCAAGTTTCTCAATAATTTATAACTGAGTTTTCATGTTATCGAAAAATAAATGTATGAATATAAAATTAGGATGCAAACCTAAATAAAAATCTCTGAAGAATCAGTGTGCCGTATATAAGCTTTTTTCATGCTGTGAAGGTCTTCAGTTCGAGAATATATGATTACAGTTACTTCAGCTTTAACTGTTAAATAACTGAAAATTTACACATCTAAAAATGAAAATGTGCACACTAAATCCTTGTAAAATCGAATATGGGCCGAAAAATCTGAAACCTCGATATATAAGTAGAATTGATTTTAGCCAATTCCAGTTTTCAAAATTATAGTAAAAAATAATATTGAAACTGTAATTCAGTTTTAATATTGCTCAGTCATCTTTTTTAACTTTGTAAGTCGTATAAATTTCCTCTGCTATAGTACCGCACACTGCAAAAATTCTCATAAAATAGTGGTTTTTGCATGTTGCTTTTCACTGAGTTTAGTTTTTTTTCCTTATTTTAGGCATGATACTATTTCTGCGGCAGTCCAAGAGCAAATTGCTGAGACTTTTTTGAATGATAAGGACAATGCAGAATCATTTGAAAGTTTACTAGAGGGGGATATAGAGAAGGCAAAGGAGCATTTAGGGGAAGGAATTTCAATTTTACAAAGGGCACATTCACAAATACAACAGGTTACAAATTCTCAACTTACTTTTTATAACTTTTGAAATTCAAAAAATTTATTTTGATAAATACTTTTATTTTAGATTTTTGGTTTATATTCTTGATAAATCATATCAGAAAAAGAAAAGCTGCAATGTTCAACTTGAGATAGTTTCAGAGGGATATTCAAAGAATAGCTTTCATGGCCAGGTTTCAATAATTGCTACTTTGCTTCATGTATATGGTTAACTAGGTAATATCAATATTACCTAATGTGTTAACTTATACTGAATGGCTAGTGCTATCTTTCACATTTTTCCCTCTATGCATACTGGGCAAAATTTTTTTTCACAATAGTCATATTGACTATATAGATGCACTTGACTTAATTGGGGGGGAGGGAAGTGGGATTTAAGATCTACAACTTTTGATTTTTTACTTCTAGTGTTGATTCCTTAATAACATATTTTAAGTTGAAATCTAATAAAATACGTCTTTTTTTAATATAAAATGTAGAAGGATTTTAATGCAAATTGTGCGGATGAGAATTCTGCACAGTCAGCGTAAGCTTTATCATTACAGTTATCCCTCTATTATTGCTCATTCGATTAACATGTTTTACTAATTAACATAGTTTTTTGTTACAAGTGCATTAAAATTAAAAAATATGCGCAATGTCAGTAGGTAATTAGATTGTGTCATTTTAATTAGAGTGAAGTTTTATATTCTTAAAATTTGATGTTCAATTTTACAAGGTACATCAAGTATGAAAATAAAATCTTTACTTTGTCTGATGCTATTGTTGTCAGACCGTTAGACTTCTGGGGTGCTTGCTTCAGGCATCCATTAGGTGGGAATAGTTATAATTTCGACACATTACATTAGTTTGCGAATCAAACTAGAAGAAAAATAATCTAAGATTCTCCATATTCGCACGAGCCATGGAGTTGAAAATAACATGCAAATTTTTTATATTTTGGAAAAAGGTGCTGATGGTATAGCTTTAAGTGCCTTACACCGATTCTCTTTCTATCCGATTAGACTTATTGATATCTCTAATCAAGGGCTGTGCATCTACTAGGCTGAATTTGCCCATCAGGAGCCAAGATTCATAACTTCAGACTCGTCAGAAAATGAGCTAGAGTACTATACTATTCGATTATATATATTGAATAAGTCTGTTCATCTAATAGGAGGTATAATAACCAAGCCATTCAATAAATTTGAATATCTCAAATTTGGCCGGACTGCCAAATTAATGTTATATTGTCAAATTTGAAGCTGAATTTGGACGCTATGCAGCAATGCTTTTTCATTTATTAGCTTTAAGAAAAATTTGCTAGAAGCGAATTTGATAAATCCTAGGTAACTTACTGTATTAACTTTTTATGAAAGTTTTGCTTCTGCATTTTTATTTGTGTAGATTATTGGTGGATCCTCTACATCTGAGCCGGTTCTAATTATCAATGAAAACCAGCCAGTAGCTGTGCTTCAGCATGAAACAAATTTTACATCGGAGAATACAAGGAGAAAGCACAGTTTCGATAGGTAAGTGAAAATGTAACTAGAATATGTGCCATAATTAGAATAGCTGCTGTGAAGTGTTTTTTATAGAATAAAATACCATCGGCCAAAATTCAAGGGAATTATTTTGGATAAAATGGCTAGAGTAAACTTCTAAATTTTTTTCGGAAAAATAAAATCTTTTCGCTCAATTTGATCATGTACGCTATATGATTTTCAGGATGTAATGGTACTAGATGTTATATTTAGAGAAAAAATTGCTATTCAATCACATATTTTATGCGAAGTAAACTGAATGACATCAATCGGGTTAGATCTGATTAAGTTCGTATTTACATTTCTAAGTGAAATAAGCTCATTTGATGCTGTTAGACCCTTTCATGTTTTCTAGGAGAGCGTTTGTGTTCGGCGATTTTAAAGTTGAGTGGGATGAGACGGTAGTTCCTGAAAGAGAAAGAGATTTGGACAATCATGCACATACAGTTAATTACAATGGAAGCGATAATAAGGAAAATGTTGACCAACTCAAGGACATTCCTGCTACTGCTGCATATTTACTGGTTAGTTGAATTAATTATTTTTATTCAAAAATAGAAATTCGTATCGAAACAAAAAAGATTATATATGTAAATTTTTTCTGAGCGTATATACCCTGGTGGTGTAGTGGTAACATCTAAGCTTCCCAAGCTTAGGCCTCGCGTTCGATTCGCGGTCAGGGTATATTTTTATATGTCCCAACTTCATTAAATACATATTTAAAATATATAAGATCCCATCTAACATTTCTCTTTCTAATTTTCCCAGTCACAACAGCTGTTGTCACTTCAAATTAAGCTTACAAATGTAAACCTGCTACACACATCAAAAATTGTTTTGGGCGAAAAAATGGATATGAGTCGAATATCAACAACTATTGTACTACTACAGAAAACTAACCAATGCTTAAAAGATGCTCTATCTACTCTCTATGCATTGAGAAATGAAGACGGAATTGATGAGAATGCAACAGCAATCTCTGAAACACCCTACGATTCTGAGAATTTGAATGATTTGGGAAGGCTGTATGCAGGCTCTTTGAGTGAAGCACTGGCTACAAACCAAATTGAAAGAAACAATTTAAAAATTCCAGAACAAAAATGGTCCGATGAATCAAAAATTTTGCAAGATTACAGCAAAGTGCTACTCGAGCTTATAGGAGATGTCTCTCACTCATTACTCGAACTCACTAGAACTGAAACTATTGATGCTCAATTTTCACACCTTTCAAATGTTCTATCCGAGCTGACGAGTCCTATTGATGTAAGTACACTGGATCCATGTGGTGATGCCCACGGCCAGAAATGGTCCTGGGAAGGAGTATTTTCGAAAAAGAAGGGATTTCATGGGGTTCCGTGTACTCATAAAGGGAAAGTACTTGCTAAAGATAAAGTACTGCTACCTTGCCTACTCAATCAAGAAAGCCAGATAGACAATGCAGATATATCATGGAAAATTGCTCTGACAGTGTGTGCATGCTACTGTGAAAGGATAAAATTGTCAAAGGAGGGTGAGCCTACTTCTAAAATTATGCGAAAATTAGGGGATTGTTATAATTTTTTGGGTCAGTTGACTAGTTCTTCGGCAAGATCTTTTCATGCACGAACCACTACCAAATCTTCGCAGAATAATATAGAAGATTCAATGCTACATGCAATGTGCCTTGTTGCCTCAGAATCATGGTTTCACAAGGCCAAGAGCGCATTTGATAGAGCAGAAGATACGTGTAATGCTGCTCTGGTTTTGCTTAATCTGGCAAGGTAAACATTCAGTTTTCGAACACAGAGAATTTCAAATTATCCTGCGCTCTTAGTAATGTTTCTTGAGTCAATTTGTTGGATAATACGCTAGTATAGTGTACATATTTTATTATATATATTTGATACAATGCATATGATTCTAGAATAATGTTTGTGTACTGATATATTGTTCTAGAATAATTGTAGAATAATACTCATACTAGGTAGAAATACATTCATGGATAATATGACTCTCTGTCCCTATGCATCTATATTGAGCGAAATAATTCTAGAGCAATATACCATATAGACTTTAACCGAGATTAAGCATATTAAGATAAGTAGCTGGATATTTATTCAGTTTAGGATATACACTCCAAATGTTGAATCTGCCAATGGTATATAATTGCTTGTTTCTAAAATTAATTTCCAAACGCTTTATGTATGCATTCATATTTAATCATTGATTTTCTCACTACCAAGCTATATTCGGTACAGCTTATATATAATATGTATATGTGTGTCGTTGCATATATCATGAGAAAGTAGTCTTTATCAAAATACATGGATCACAAATATATAGATGTTTTCAATATTTTATCGAGTCATTTCAAAGGGTCATCTCTTCTTTAAAAAATTCTGATTTTACTACTTTTATCTAATTATATTACAGTACTATCAAGCTAAAACCTCGAATTGGCCTATCCATAACTTTTGAGCCGAACCATTTAAGCGTATGTGAAGACATTATCAGCGAACTTGCGGCTGACATATGCAATGATGCTCATTCAATCCTCAATTCTCGGGACACAAATCCTAATTTATGGGATACAATTAGTTCGGAACTAGCCATGACCTACCTCTCTTTAGGCACTGCACGCCGAATAGGGGCCTCAGCAAACCAATTACCCGTGCAATCGCGGGCCTGGCGGGACCGTCATATTTTAACTTTTCTAGAGAAGTCCCTGCAAATTTATACTCGACTGGACGAAAAGCGTCAAATTGGGGCAGCGAATTATCAACTCGGGATGTATTTTTCAAATGAAATTTTTGAATTTTATAATACAAGTGATGTATCTCTTTATAATATGACAGCGAACTTTCTTTCGACGGCAGTACTCATATTTGACTCGCAACCAGATTGCGAGTCGTTGTCTGTAATTGCAGCGCTTGAATTGGCGCAATTCATGGCATTGTTAGGAAAAAGTTTCCAGTTAGAATCGAACGGGATCGAAAAATGTGTGATTGCAGTTCGAGTAATGCTTCAGGGAGGTTCGAACCTCGATCCTTCGAGTCCATTAATTGATAAAATCCGAAATACACTGCCTACGATTCTGTTGACTATGCTTCAATATTACGGTACCCACGATGAAGTTGGACGAAATTCAGCAAAAGCTGTTTATAGAGAGTGTATTACCAATAGAAATAAAGTAAAAATTGAGGATCTGCTGAAAACTTGGATGGTCAATATAAGAATAGCTGAAGCTAGAGTTGAAAATGCCTAACTATATGTACAAGTAATATTAAGAAGTACATGTGAATGCTGTACATTTCATGCAAATGTATTATTTATTATCTTCTTACTTTGAAGCTGTAATGATATTTTCTTTAAATTTTCAAATCTCAACAAATCCTATCAAAATTTTGAATATAATTGAATTATATTGTGAGTTATGCCATTTGCATTTATGTAAAACTTCATTTTTCAATTATCTGTTGCTTCCTTATCAGCGCACTAAAACAAAAAAATAGAGGCCAAGGGAACTTAGATAATATTTTACTGCTCTATTTTGTGTTTTTTACTAATTAATTTCAAGAAATATCATGATTTTTTACAGCAGTATGCAAGATTAGGCAATTTTTTTCATTTGATGAAAATTAAGCGCATCAAGTTTTTGGTGCTTCCTTGTATGCACAGAAATGTTCTCTACTAAATTTGGTATTTTCTTGCATTCATATATGCTTACAAATTTTCTATATCAGCTGATATGGATACTGACAACGTTACATAGATAATTTATTTTCGTGTCTTCAATGTACATATTCTTTTTACGTATTGCATGTATGTAGGCAATAGAAAATACTATAAAAATGCATTTTTCCATAAATATAAAAATATCAATTTTTAAAAATACAATTCTAGTCATCTATTACATTTCAATCGTCTATATACGCTTATCAAATTAAAATAACAGTTCTCCAGGGGTTCTTAGTTCTCTTTTTGCTCCTAAGAGATTACAAAGTGTTGAATTTACAGGTGCTGAAAAGCCGTGATCTTTTGCCCTTTTTACTATAAAACCGTTAAAATAGTCGATTTCTGTACGCCGGCCGATACGCGTGTCTCTGCTCATGCTACAAAAACACATAGTGTTATATTCAAATGAACAGGAGAGAATCGAAAAAGTCACATGCACGAAAATAATACTCAATGTAATTGAATGTGGGATAATCTATTGAAAAGAGTACTTTAGAATATCAAGAATAATTTCTGATGCACGTATAGTAATATGTAGAATGTGAGACAACAGCCTTGAAAACATTTTTCGAGCTCATTGAAACTTCTCTTCAAAGAGTACATTCATATATTATATATAATAAGTGAAAATTTTATAAATGGCATTGTTCCCAAATGAGGATGCATATGGGTACAGACACATGTATGGGCAAACATACATATTTTATACATAAATACAGTCATCTATGATCTTTTACTGGTAGTATTCAAATAGTTTAAAATTGGCTCAGTGATCAAAAATATCTAAAACCACTCCTGTGTCCAAAAATTATTTTACTTGTATTGACAGTTGATCCTATTGGCTTTGGCCAAGAGTATTTGTACTTATCAAGGCCATTAGTGCCCCCATTAAGAAGACAAATTCATAAGGCCCCAAATAGTGAAAAACCGTCCCTTCAAGTAAGATAGTTGATATGCATAACTTCTTTTATGCTGTTACACAATTTTCAATTTGAGTTTTATTACATTTTTGCTTATAATTTTACAAATTTATAGTTACATTTTTTTTGGATAAATGAATCTATTTCTATAGTCAAGCTCTTTGCATTAATACTGAGTTCATTTCAATAATTTTGAAAAACCTGCTAAAATGAGCTTCCGTCTGTGAAACTCTATCCAATGCCGCTTCGAAAAATAACTCTGAAAGCTTTTCCTTATCGGAGCCACTTCTGTTCATGTTCTCAGCTACAAGAACTTGTGTGGCCTCATTGACCACATCTCGCATTATTTGTCTACATTTCATGCTCCTCGCAAATTGTCCATTCGACACTCCGAATAAGGCAGTGACTGGTAATAGACCACAGGCCATTGTGAGACGCTCCCATAATCGTGGCTCACTGCAAGAAAATAAATGTACTTTTCACACATGCAATTACGCACAACATACGCAGGCAATGTCACAGGCAGATGCAGACAAACTATAATGTTTACATTTCTGGATGGTTTTAATGACAATGTTACTGCTACTGGACAGATGTTTGACATTACTGGATGAAGTAATGTAATTGTTACTGGAGTATGACTGAACTATCTAACTCAAATTACAGTTGCTGAGAAGACAATGTTGAAGAAACGTACTGCCAGAAAGTTTCAATCTCATTTATCCAGAATTTGCATGTTGCATACAATGTTAGATTAGATGGTGTACAATGAAAATGAGGCGTAACTAACTTGATATCCAACTCTTCTAAGTAAGATGTTACACATTACTCTTCTACTAGTTCTAATTGTGAAAATTAAAAACTTCTATTTATTGATTTTCTCTTTCAGTTAGAATGCATCTACAGCTGATATTTTGTAAATCGATGGTCCACTAAATGATGTATTCAGTTATTTGATGGTTTACCGCTCCACCGACCTCTGTCATCTAGTGTAGATTGGCATCTCTAATTCGATATATCCATGCAACTAATAAATTTGGTATAACCGACAGTATGAGTTTATGGAATATCAACTGTATTTTTCATTCTTCGTCAAGGTAAAAAAACTTCATAGATGGGGGGCGACCAGATGGAACACCACAATTTTCTGTGTAATCATTTAGTATTTTAGGCAAGTCGACTAGCTTATTTGGTTACAAAATAAGTGAACTAGTCATTTACTCCTTGATATTTCATTTGCGGCTTTGACATTTTGTACAGTGATCTATATAACTCAATCAGCTAGTTGCGCATTAGTAAACTACGAAATGACTCGTTGTGTCAACCAGTCAACTAACTAATAGACTACTGCATGAATCACCTTGTAGACTAATAAATTGCTAAATAATATGCCTTACCTAAACCAGTTGATTAAATAACTGTCGATTGAATTCTTATTACACTACTTCGTATATCCGAAAACTGAAATAAACATCAAAATTGAAAAATTCGACAAATTGCTTACATGTCATCATCTTGAATTCCACCGAGTTGAGCACGCTTTAGTCCTTCCACCAAGTTCTGTAACTCTGATGCTGAAATAGACCCATATTTACTGCGAGGTAAACCGAACCACGTATCCAAATGAGCTGCACCACCGCTAGTATGAACTACATGAAATCGCTGCGTTGCGTAGGCAGAATGCATTGTGGTACCCGCAACATAGGTTAGACCATTTAGATTGCTTTTCTCGAGTTCGGCAAGGATCGCGGGCTGTTGGCATAGAATAACTGCAACACTACTGGGACCTAGCCTATAATCAAATATAATGAAACTTTCAAAAGTATAGGATAAAGATGTTCGTTACTCGACAAAGGTTTACTAATATTCTACATTGAAGCCTTTTAATTTTGGCATCTCTTATCTACATGAACCTTAGTAGGCTGGACAGCTGACAAGATGATCAGCAGTTGCTGCATATCATTTTTGGCCCCAGTATGTCTGGACACCTCTCTATATTTGAGCACTTGTCTATCCAACTTAGGCGGTTTCATTGTATCAGTGCTATTATAAATGGTATTCCACAAGACTATCTATAACTATCACAGATGGCAATCTGTTTTAAAGTAAAAATTTAAATTATTTTATTTTCCCAATGATTGAAATTTGTCTAGTCTAAATTGATCGAATGTTCATATATGTTGAAAGATCAATACAGACGAAATCAGCATAATTTAGATATGTTTTTAAATTCTTATATTAAACATGTAAATTAAACGTGAATGCTTACCGAGGCTTTAGTTGCTGCATGATCTTGACAATATTATATGCCTTGGATGCGATCAAAACCCTTTCTATTGGTGAAGTGTCATCATATAAACCAGTTGGAACCTCAACGCTATATTGGGTTGAGAATTCTTTAGGGTTGTGCATTTGAATTCCTTGTGAAGGAATCGATCGAAGTTGGTGCACATTTTCATCTTGTATTCGTATCAGTGCATGAGATGCAACGCCGTTAGATGACTTTGAATTTTCAAACATACGACGTGGGGAACTCGCCCGAGCTTCTCTTAGACCCTCGGGAAGTAAAAGACAGACACGCTCGCCTGCGCGAGAAAGACGCGCTGTAGAAAAGAATTATCATGATCAAATGAATCGTTGATATGCATTGCGATTGACAACGTTCACCTCCCCATAAGCAACCTTGTGCTCCGTGACCAACAACGTGCCACAGAGGCTGTGTCGCCGACATGCTATGAATTAAATAAGTACTATTTGCAAGGCCTTTACTTTTTGTACTCGCTGAAAAAGATATTGAATTGCATAAATTTTTTACAGACGTATTTTTTAAATTTAAATCTTGTTGTGCTGCAATGTCAATTGCAAAGGAAAAAATTGAATGTGCTGTTTTAGGCGCTGGCGTTGTTGGTTTAGCTGTTGCAAGAGCATTGGCACCGAGATTTACTTCTCTCTTAGTGTTGGAAAAGGAAAATAGAATCGGGACAGGCATTTCTAGCCGCAATAGTGAAGTCATTCACGCTGGCATATATTATCCGACGAAAAGTCTTAAATCGAAGCTATGTTTACGAGGTGCAAATGCTCTTTACAATTTCTGCTCTGATATGGGTATACCTCATAAGCGCTGCGGGAAATTGATCGTCGCAACGAGCGACAATGAAAATATTAAACTTCGCAAAATTGCTTCTCAAGCGAAATTGAATGGCGTTACTGATATAGAGTGGCTCAATTCAGGTAAGATGTTTTCTATCTCTTTATAAAACGATTTTCATTTCTCTAATGGTCCTTTTTGTTTAATTACCTCAATTACATTGATTAAAAAATTTTGATTGATATCCTTTATATAGAACTGTTTTGTTATTCAGTGTATTTACATGCACCATGTGAATTATTTACATAATAACTCAACCCAACTTTTCAGAGAATAATTTTACGCCTCTACTAAATTTTCCCATCTTAACGCATAGATACTTTGCGTCGTCACCAACCACAGATATTTTCATCGCAGCTTTATTGCCAGTACTGTAAATGGCTCGAAGTTGTTATTTCATATTCATGTGGTGGATGCGTTCATTGTGAAATGCACATTCTCTGGAATTCAAGTTAAATCATATCTTCGGGAAAGTTTGGATAAATCATCTTTCTGGCTTTATTATGAATGTAAACGTATTTGACACTAGCTGTTACAATAAATCAGTTTTACACTGCCACATTATCAGCACCAGTAACTTATAAGCTTCATTTTTACACTGAGTTTGTTTGAAATTTATGGTCTAACCACAACTTTTTTATTATTTGAACATTTCACCATATATACATATATATTTGAAGCTGAAGTGTTTAATAGATTTTTACATATCCATTGTTAGAGAATGTTTACTGCATCATCAACACCCCATAAAATGAAGGCTTCATTTTCTCATCGAATTAAGTTGATTTTGACAATTTTACCCCTTCTTCCTAATTACGAAATAAATGACTTGATGATTATAAAGAAATAATTAATATTAAAGTATTTTATATATCCATACTATAGAACGTTCAATGCATCATCAGTATGTCGCTAAGAGTAAGCTTCACATGGTCGGTCAAATTTTAGCAAAATTAACCAATTTTTATTCCCAATGTTAGAGGATGTTCGATATTTGGAGCCCAACATTAATGCAACAAATGCCCTATACTCCCCGAGTACAGGTATTGTAGATGCTCATTCGCTTATGCTCGCTTTACTTGCTGATGCAGAAGACAAAGGGGTTACGCTATGCCTAAAGTCCCCTGTTCTCCACGGAAAAATAGAAAAAAATGGAAAAGTAGTGATTTGTACCCAGGATATTGCATTGGAATGCGACTTTGTTATTAATTGCACAGGTAGGACTTAAGGATTTGTGTACGATGGTCAATATTAACCATTTTAAAGTAATTTAGGTAATAATTGATTGAGTTCAATTGGACTTCATTAAAATAGTAAACATATTGCTGTAGGATTAGTATTAGCAGGTGTATTGTATGATAGTCAATATCAAACGGGTTAAATCTTGATTATTTGAGTCAGACTGTAATTTTTCTAAAATAGAGAACTATTCGATGGAAAATATTGACTGTTTTAGTAAGATTTTGGTGATGACTAATTGAGTCAAATTGTATTTTCGTTAAGCAGAGTGTTGTGCGGTGCTCAATGTTAACTAGTTTCATATGACAAAAGTTTTGATTCATACAGTCAAATTTTTCAGCAATCAGTTCCCTACTTTTCACATTTTTGTCGAAATTAGCCTTACTAAATTTTTTATCTTCATGTCTAATTTCGACTATCATGATTTGCACTCGCAAATACTTTAAGGCTTAAACCTTTAATGCTGTCATGAACTTAACAGTTTTATATTTTTACATATAAATTAAATGCCTTGACCAGGAATAAAGCTTGCCAAGCCATTTTTATTCAATCAAAGTGTTTCGTCTTTTTCTACAGGTTCGATTCTCGAAGAATTATTGTTCATATTTACAATCGACTATTCTGTAATGTTAAATTTGCATCACCTGAAAGAATATATCTTTAATGAGGAATCTTCATGTGCAGCAAATTCCTAACTAAAGATATACTGAAAAAGACATTATGGAGCCTTCCAAGTTACATGATCATTAGTCATCAGTATTAGTAATGATGGTGAAGTAAAAAACGGAACTGATTTACTCAAGACAGATAATATGTCTCTAACTGCAGAGTTATCATAGCACAAGAAGAATTACATTCATTTAAATCATAAAATTAATAGCATACTTCGGATTTAGCAAGTCTGTCTGAATTACCGAATCAATCGATTGTCTTTGAAATTCGCTGAATTTAAAAATTTTAGGTTGAACTTGGCACAATATGATTTTTTTTCTTTGTTATAAGCGGAAATTTGTTAGAAGAAAGCTTGTTTTTTTCGGTTTAAAGTGTAGATATAAATGTGCTTTCAAATGAAGGCAAGTTGATACATGTATCAACAATTTATATCAATTTTATCATTTTATGTATACATTTTAACCCATTAGTACTAAATTTGGTGGATGACAGTAGTCAAGTTATCTAAAGAATCAAATTTGCCTTTTCATTTTTTCAAAACTGTCATAGAAAAAGGTGCAAAATGCATTTGAACAGGCAAAAAATCTACTGGCCAGAAGAGATGCATTCTCATTGATTTCAGCAAACTATTTATTTGCTCTTGAAATTTATATAGGTTTAAGTGCATCGAAAGTGAGCGGTAGCATCGAAAATCTTCAAGCACCACCTGAATTAATTTTCGCAAAGGGAAATTACTTTTCCTTAGAACAAAATAGTATTCAACCTTTCTCTCGTCTAGTTTATCCCCTACCAGATGAAGGGGGCTTAGGCATCCATGCAACTATTGATACTAACAACAAGGTTCGATTTGGTCCCGATGTTGAATGGCTAAACATGAGCAAAAAAGATTCTATTTGCGAAATTCAATATGACGTCAGCGAAGATCGTGCGGGTTCGTTTTACGAGAGCATTAGACGATACTGGCCAGGAGTGATGGAACATGTGCTAATACCCGATTACTCTGGTGTTCGACCGAAGGTTAGAGGCAAAGGATCTTTATATGAGGATTTTTTGATTAAGAGAGATTCGGAGAGGTGGATAAGTTGTTATGGGATAGAAAGCCCCGGATTGACGTCTGCATTGGCTATTGGCGAATATATATCGGATCTTATTCAATCAGTTTCATCGAATTGATTTGCTTCTGTAAATATGCACGTATATAAGTGTTATCTTGCTATTGTACATATTATGTGGAAGTGTAAATAAGGCCGATAAATGTTTTAGTACCTTTTTTTGAAAATTTTTTCTGATATTTGAACTTACAAAAAAATGAATTACTATGTGCTGAAGAGTTTCCAATGCATACTTTTATAGTAATGCATTTATTTTTCCTATGATAACTGTTAATTACGCTTTTGTTATGTGCTCTACTCTACTGTGACATTCACCAAATATCGAGCATCACCATCACAGTGGGATTGAATTATTATGGCATTAGCTGATTTAATTTACTTGAATTTTTGTAATACCCATTGATGCAATACATGGACCAATCGCATTGGCTGGATTGTTTATTGCAATCTTCATAACTGTTGGGTAAAACAAAAATCTTGCATTGCCGACAAAAAGATCGATATTCCTTTTCAAACAGTTAAATTTTGATTTGTTCGACGGTGGCAAGATTCTTAGTCGCCCCATGGTGGTGCACTTAGGGATTCTAAAAATCCTTCATATGAATCTATTCAGGAAAAATTAAAGAATATCAATTGGATAAAAAAATTGATAATTGAAGTAAGCAAATTGTTCCCTTTTAAAAATGCAATCTCCATTCAGAGGTTTAATTAAATTTATGAATACATATTTTGTGCGGTGGGTTTCAAATGCATTCATGAAAAGCATACATTTCTCTTGCTAACTATTCCAAATTTTACATTATTTATGAATGAAAGTTTCAGTGATCCAATAGATTGCTAAAATTTGGATGCATGTATCGGACATACATGAATATATCCTGCTTCAAGTGAACAAAACGTAAATTGTCTGCAAGAATAAAAATATTTTTTTATCATTTCTAGGAATTTAATCTTTTATTTGAACCAAAGTTTTAATGTAACAGTAATATAATACTATTTATACGCAACATGTCGACTGAGAGCTCAAATGAATTCTGTCAAATATTTTCCATACCACGTGGTGAGACATTTGAAAAGCTTGTGCTAGCGGTATCAGAAAATTTTTTACCCATAGTTGAAAACAAACAAGTGGCCTAGATAAAGATATGCATGATAAAAACTCTGGGATTCTACATGGTTTTTTTATATACCTTCATGGAGATGCTTTGTTAGGGGATCTGCTTATTGTTTGCATAGCATAAAATATTCATTGCAATATCTAGGTAGTAGTAATTATCAAATCTGATATGGTCTTTATAGACTAAGTCTACTCAATAAATATGAAAAATATTTTAGTTTCCTGGCATCAGTGAGTTACCTGCATTGCTAATACGGACCAAATGTAAAACAATAAACTTCAGGATTTTGGTTGAAAGCTATTAATTTTGAGTGACTAGAGACTGTTTAAGATGTGAATACTGAATATCTTAGTTGCTACTCAGGACTTTTTATTGCTATTCAAAATTCTTGGTTAAAACTCTTGGTTAATTGCTCTTTGAACTATATTTTACTAGCACTTACAAAATTCTAGTTCTTAATTTTTAAAAGTAATCATTTGCAACAATTTATTTCAATAGTACTGCGTTTAGGCATTCATACAGAATGCTAGTGCAGTTGTTTCTGGCAAACTAAACTGTTCTAGATACATGTCAAGCATTAACTACATTTTAAGATGTTTTTTAGAGCTGTGGAATGCATCAAAGTTTTTTCAGAAAACATGGCTACTGTGTCATTCCAAATATTGCAAGCCTGCTCTTACAAAGCACTTTGTACCGTGTAACATACCAATGCATGCTTTTATTTGATATCTTGTTAAACCTGAAAAGTACCTATAGCAGTATTCTTGATACATTCGATAATGCCTCTAATTTGAAAAACTTTTATTTTGCATACCAGTTATCACATATGTTTGACCACTTCCTTGCTTAGTGTTAGGAATCAATAGATTAAAGACTATGCATATAACCAATAATAAGCACAACCAGAAACCCAAAGAAAACACATACAGCGAATAATGTATTAATCCCTATTCATGTGCTGCCAAGAATGAATCTTACCAACACAATACTACTTGAGAGCATATGCATATGAGAACATACTTATGAGAACATACTTTACAAGAATGCACATATAAGACAAATTAAGTCTATAGAGTCACAGTTCCATAACAGATCACGGCAAATTTGATCAGATCCTGACACTTAGCTGGCTAATGCTATGCAAATGTTTTGGCAAGAATATAATATAAACATCACAAACTTTTGGCACTCTAAAGGTCAAGAGATAAACTTTGTATCTGTTTATGAATAGGCAAGAATCATTGATGTCTCAGTTTGATAGTCTGGTCAGGTTGTTTGCAAGAAAAAAGCCTTCTTAGCAGTACTGGTTCTTTCAAATTGCAGACAATATCTTTTATTTAGATTTTTCATGTTCAATTTAAGTCATATTTCAAATCAGCATGCTAGGCACACTAGTTTATTACAAATGTTGAACACATGTACATGCTGTATTTTAGGCTTTTTTGAGTTTTTCAAGATTTTCTTTGTTTTTGCTGCTATTTTGATAACTAGTAGTCAATTTTATTACACAAATGTTTTAATCAATAGTTAGTTAAGAGCAATTAAATTAGATATTCTATTTAACTACAAAAATTAATTGAGTGGTAGAGCACAAATTCTACTGAATTGATTTAAATCTTTATCTACCTTCCTCATAAATTTCCTGAGCATATTTCTCTCAATACAACTAAACTTAGAAATGCCCCAATGAAACTTACATGCCCCCAATGATTATCCTTCTTCAATTATTCTATTTTTTAAATTAATCTCATAGGTATATGAAATACTTTTTATATAAATTGTAAGATGAGCAGAAAGTGCTAACCTTAGAGTCATCTAATTGTTTTCAGAGTAACTTCTAACTGAAATGCTATTGCTCTTGCCCCTCATCAACAAATTTTTTAATTGCCACTTTTAATCCACAGCCACAAATTTTCAAGTGCTGGTTTTAAAGTCTGATGTTAGGAATTAACTCCCTCAGGGATTAATTCTATTTTTATAGCTGTGGTCAGCTTTAATTTATGGCGTTCCAAGTAAATTGGCTGCACAGATGCCAGTAGGGTTATATATTTTGTTGTGTTGATAGAGTTAGCTTACTTTTATTATCACAATTAGTGCATGATAAATATACACATTTCTGTCACAGTTTCTTGCGCTTAGTTGTATTTCATGTTTCTAACATTTGGCCATATATTTTTGATTGCTTACAAAAATCCTTCAATTCAGAATGAAACAAAGTGGAATTGTAGGAAGGTAATAATTATGCTAACAATGTAAATTTGTAAAAAAAAATTCATTTTGTAACAAAGTTTTCTCTCTTATTGCTCAGTTTTTAGTGCCAATTATTCAATTTTTTCTAAATTTCTTGATTGCAAAGATTGTAACGGAAAAAAAATGTTTTTTTGAATTTTGTATAGCCTGAAACAGAAGCAATATACTGCAAGTGATGATGTGTTGATTTTATGTTTGTTGAAATGATCAACAGAGAAAAAATTGGTTAATATAGTGCTTAAAAGCATTTGTTCTCTATGAATTTTTTTGCATAATATTGTATGAATATGAGTACTTCATTTGTATTCTTAATCATGATACAACTTTGAAGAAATTAAAGAATCAAAGCAACAGTATTGCATTTGCTTCTTTCAGTATAGCAATAATCATTGTCTTGGTCTTGGAGTAGGTAAAAATATATGCTTAACTCAAGAGTGAATATTTTGTATGCAGGCTGAATGCAAAGTTGAAATTCATTTTAGTTTTCAAAAGGACAAAAGTAATATTTTCAAAGATCTTGTGTTGCAATATATTGCATTTTTCCACCATAATCATATTTTAAGTACATACTTTCTTCTGTTGCACATTTTTTTTGTCACTTTCTAAATTTCCTTCTCATATCATATTATTTTATTATTTATTACTTTAAATATTCTAAAAATTGTTTATTTGTAGTAATAAATAGCATTTAAAAACAGATGAAAATTATAAATTTTACTTACTGCATTTATTGAATACGTTCAAAGCCGGCAAAAATTTGTTCTAGATTGAAACAATGCAGCCATTTTATCAAAATGTTTAGAATAAGTAACAAAGTAAAACTTCAATTTTACGTTATTGGTTACACTCAAAATTTTGATATAGTAAGTGCAAAGATTTATGCTAACTAATAAAGTAAAAAACAAATGCCTTGTTAGTCTATTAAAAAATTCAATTTTGTTTCAAATTTTTACAATATAATGTACAAATATTAGTTTTTGAAAAGTTGATAACTGTTTCATTATAAATATGTGTTGTGTAGGTACAAGATAACTGTACAGTAAATTTGAAACTAATGCCAGCACATATTTCTATCCAGCATCTAGGTTATGAAACATACTATGATGTATCAACAGACTTATGTACAATAGAACTATTAAAAAAATCATCTTAATGAAAAACTACAAAATATCATTTCAAGTACAAGAACATTTCAGGTAAACCAATCCAAGCTGAAGTATACAATTGGTGAATGGAGTTTAATAAAATGCATGGTGGAAAATGTGGATGAATTATTTTCTGTTCTTGAACTAATGAGAAAAAATGAAAGATGTATTTATAGAATTGATTTTGGAAATGCTATTGGCATATTGGCTATAGAACTTACTTGCAGATCTGTCCTTGCCTGATTTAGTACAGTACAAAAAGTTAGTTTAGATACCACCCAGAAAACAAATGAAGAAAATATGGAATTAGTAACACTAGCAACTGAATATAATGGTGTTGAATATTCCTTAAGGTACATGTGTATTATAAAAGCCACTCAAGGAATAAAGAAAGTGATAAGATAATAGCTATAAAAACTTTCTTAGAGGCAATAATAAGAACTACAATATTTGTAACTTTTGATTTAACAGCAAAAGATATGAGCAAAACAAATTCAATGAAAAAAATGTAAGACAAGAAGCCAAACTAAAGTTGTTATTGGCTTACAATTCAATACTTAAAAAAGGCAATCATGTTCAACTAAAGTGAAAAAAGTATGTTAGAATACCAGCAAAATCATTGACCTCATTGATGTAAGTTTCATACCACCAGAAAACAAAACAGATAGTTTAAAGATTGATCTTTGCCCAAAAGATTTTTTTTAGAAAGTTCTTAGAATATTTTGTTTTCATTTCAATGAAGCTCATTGTTTCAAGATAGAAATGGCTCCTACAAAAATCAGCAGAAAACAAGATTCAAATCAGTGTTAGATATTAATGCTTTTTGCTTGATAAATTCATCTGCCTTTTTTATGATGATAATTGTGGCTGAGCTGGTAGAAACCCAGAATATGAATACCATGGACAAGACATGTTACAGATTTATTTTCAGTTTGTATGCTGCAGTGATAGTCAAATTACATTAGTCTTACTTAAAATGTGAGTATCTCTATTATATGAACCGTGGTTAGAATTGCTACTTCTTATCATTGAATTACTTCCTGACTATGATCAAATGTTTCATCAATAAAACTGTCCTTAAAGATACAAAGGATTCACTTTCTGGCAGAGTGACTTTATATCGGAATGGAGCAGACTATAAACATGCACTAGATCTGAAGAGCGTTGTACTGACTTGGAGCATTAGGTGTATTCTTGTCATACTTTTATATTGATTGGAATTTATTGTGCTCCCACTTGATTCAAGGGCATTATAAAATCAGTCATGATTTTCTATTATTTTATAAAATAAAGAGGCTATGGGATGTATCTTTTTCTATTGCCTGAAACTCATACCTAAACTTGGATGTCTAAACGAAAAATCATGTGACCATGGTGGCAGTTCTTGTTTGAACAATGAGCTAAAACTGAAACCCAAAGATAGCTACAGCAATGTAATTTCAGATTTTTATGAATGTTACAAAAGTATCAGTTTCAACAGAGAAGATGAGTATAATAAAATAACTAGAAAAATAGGTAATGATATAATGAGCAATGTAGGTGAAGATAAAAAGCTAGTACAAGATCAAATAGAAAAGCAAGCAGATAATTGATAGTCTCAAGAGATGAGGAAGAAAGTAGAACCAATGGAAAACATTGTTGAAAAGTCTAATGTTCTGCTATATCAGAAAATTTTAAAAGACTTGGACAGAAAATGGTGCAGGTACAGTGTTTTTCAATTTTCAATTGTGCATTCAACCATTTTCTTGTTTTGTGAATTATCAAGTGGGAAAAATTTGTCTAATTTTAGCATTTAAACATATATTTGTTAAAACCTGTGTATATAAATATTAATTTAAGTGAAAATATTGTTAACTCTACTTTGTAGCCTGGCTCCATGATTATAATTTCCATTCCTTTATACTTTAGTTTTATGAATGCAATTTTTAAATTCAGGCACCATGACATAGAGTTTCAACTGGCCTATATTTCCCCCCACAGATATTGATTTGCAAACTATGGTAGAGTTGATGAAATTTTCCAATGAGTTGCAATGTTAAGCTTCTGTTAGGAATTAACTCCCCTAGGAATTAGTTCTATTTTTATAGCTGCGGCCAATGTTCATTTATGACGTTCAAAGTAAATTGGCTACACAGATTCTAGTAGGGTTTTATAGTTTGTTGTGTTAATGAAGTTAGCTCACTTCTATCAACACAATTAGTGCATGATAAATACACATATTTCTACCACAGTTTCTTGTGCTTAGTTGTGTTTCATGTTTCCAACAGCTTTATATTGCAAAAATAGAGCTAAGCATCCCAAATACCAGAAGACTTAGAGAAATATAAACATTACTAAATCATTCTGATAATTAGTAAAGTATTCATCTGTGATATGCCTATGTTAGTCAAACATCATATAGAAATCTGAAAGTTCTAATAATATTTGTTCAAATTTAGTTGATATAGCAGAGTTAAATTCAATTGACTTGTAAGAGAACTTAGACCCAACCAAATATGGTTGTAAATGTGATGGTAGCTGGAACAAGAATGATCAAAGTTATCTTCCAACTCCTTGCATCCAGTAATCAGATGTGAGAAAGGTAGTGTAAATATGAGTATGAGAGACAAAGACCTAACAATATGTTCTTGCTTCAAATTGATTTTCTTCAATTCTTCTTGTTTTGAGCTGATTTACAATAAGAACAAGAGTTCACAATGAAACCAATTCTTGATTACGGCAATCAAACCTTATGAATCATAAATGAACTTCTATTTAGCATCGATAAAACTCATTGCATTTTCTACATTGATACAAAAATGAATGTAATTTTGCGTAAGATTTTATAATGTGGTATAAGTTTGATGCCCTGGAGTACCATTATTATATTTGTATGATGAATTTCTTTTTTGATTTTAAGAACACTTTTTGCCCTGCAAACAATTTTATTGACAAAATAATAAACGAACAGTTAATGGAACCCGTAAGTTGCATAAATTAGGACGCTGTTAGGCAATTACAGTGTACGAAGACCTACCACTGGAAGAAAACTAAAGCATCTGTGCGGGATTTTGAATATTTTTATAAATGACAATTGACAACTTTCCACCAGTGTCTGCCTTACGAGCGTGCTTAGTTGACGTGTCTCAACCATTGGGAAAGCGAACACATGCTGCTTTCTATCTAAGAACTATTGGAGGTGTCGAGTCAGTTGAAGCAATTGGTCAGTAGATGATAATTGCGTTTTTATATGTATAACCGCTGCTTTCATGTTTCTTACTAAAAATACCTCTAACTCATTATAACGTTTTGGTAGTACTCTCGAAATATTTTCTTGTTCAATATATTATGTATATTTCGTTATGACAATATGAGGTCAAACTGGAACAAATTTTGACAAATAAATATGCGTTCTTTTTTGTTCAAGTTTTGCGAATTCTAAGATTTATAGAACTGGCCATGAGGCAAATTTTTAAAATTTATTAACATTTTACTCTCAGTTCCTGAAGAAATAAAATGAAACTGCAAAGTGTCGTAACTTTTGTTTTTAGAACTACTAAAAATTTTAAATCTGCAGATCATTTTTTGAAATGATGTTAAAAAGGTATATTGCTTTTGTAGGTGCCGCTTTGGAAAACAAATCTGATAGCGAACTATTAAGACATGAACTATGTTATATACTTGGCCAGATGCAAGATTTGCATGCCTGTCCTATACTTGAGCAAATTTTATCAGATTCTTCTGATGATGTAATGGTTCGGCATGAGGTGCATAATTATAATTGACACCTTACTAAATAAATATTTTTAAAATTTTTCCCTCTTGTATTAAACTAGAAACTACCAATACTAATATCGATAAATTTTTCATGTCGACTTTGTAAATATTATTTAAATCACCCTTCAAGAAAGGGTGAGTGCATAGAATTGGTAACCTAGCTAAAAAGAATTATGTAAATATTATGTCACTAGTAAAATATGTTTTGAATTGTAAAATGTATTCATTTTTTACCTATATAGGTTTTTTCAACACATCACAG
This sequence comes from Vaucheria bursata, assembly GCA_032358265.1. Classification (NCBI taxonomy): domain Eukaryota; class Xanthophyceae; order Vaucheriales; family Vaucheriaceae; genus Vaucheria; species Vaucheria bursata. The sequence goes on along the minus strand of JAULBW010036359.1, from coordinate 43,468 downwards.
TTCATGTTTCAAAACATAAATAATATCATTTTAAAGTTCATTTTATTATTTTTTCTACTGTCTTATGAACTTAAAAAAGCAGTGAACTACCAACTTATAGCTTCGAATAATGCTAGTTGTGCTCTATATAAACTATTTTCAAGAAAGCTGAATTTACGTAAGTAGCTCCCTCCGAATGTATGGTTGGTAGGAACGATGGTCTTAATTAAATGAAAATCCCTCAATTAATGCATTTTCCAAATTGATACCATATGTCTGACAACTTAGTTAAAATTTCAAGTAGCATTTTTTGCAGAAAGTAATTATAATTTTTAAACATTGTGCTCAAAATCCCTATGCAATCGGTTTTGATTAGTACATTGTTTTCATAGGCCAATATTAGAGTGTTGATTGAGGAATTACTGTATTTGTTAGGCTGCTGAAGCATTAGGCGCGATTGGAGCAGAAGGAAGCGTTGATATACTTACAACATATCTAAATGATCCGTTTGTTGAGGTGTCACAAACCTGTCAGGTATGAATAAATAGTAATTACTTCGAATATAGCAAATTTGATTTTAATGAATTTCGCGCAGAACAAATAAAAAAGTTATCATGTGCCCAAGATCAGTTTTAGATTTTCAAATATAATCAATTTGGGATGTAACGAATTAATTTGGTTGTATCCGAAGTTAACTCTATGGTGAAAGTGTAGTCATTACCGCAAAATAAGTTTTGTTCGTGTTTACGGTTCAAAAATTTTATGGCCTTTCAACAAAAATTAATTATTTTTATAGGCTGAAAGTCGCTAAAGTGAGTGTTTAAATTTTCATTGCCCTCTGTGATTTGTGATGTATTTGTAATTTATTAATTTTTCTCTTCACATTGGCGACAATCACTGCAAGACAGATGAATATATATGACTAGAATACGAGAAAGAAACACTTGGTGGTATGCAAGTTTACAATTTTAACTTGTATTCGGAATTCGATTCACTCCCAATGTTATGATTGGCTGAGGGTATAGCACATACATACAGAGACAGAAAATGATAGGAGTTGGAAACGACAGAGTGATATTGAAGATTGGTGTACGGAATTTACTTCGATGCAAGCATTGTTTGAGAAGCTTATTGCTTACCTGAATATACAATAGTGGCTAGTATACTCGTTAATGTACGACACTTGTCTGTATCGCTATAAAGAGAATCAAATCCAATATCATCGAAATGATCGATTGTGTTTATAGGGAAGACTTTGTTCAGATACCCTTACGACTTCTCCCTCATTGCTCTGCTGCTGCTTCTGTGCTATTCATTGACAGTCACCCACGCTGTCTAGCGATAATTAATACTTGAAGCAGCTTCTACTGTCGTAACTATTACAATTAGTAATTTTACGCTGCCACATCATCAGCACCTCATACATCCTAGGTTTAGTTTTTTCATCGAGTTTGGTCAACATAAAGTTTAGTGTTATTGTACAAATAATTTTATCTCTCTGAGTACCTTTTCTGATGATACCAGTTTGTTCAACTTGAAAAGAATAGTTTGATTTGAATTTTTTAAATCTGCAGTTGGCCTTGGACCTAATAAAATTCAGAATGACTGCAAACAAAGATATGTAAGTAACACATTGTACTATATGTATACGATTTTTTCTATATTTTGTTACTGTAATAAAAAATAAGTCAAGTTATTAGTACGTTACTTAATTTTTATTTGTTAAATGATTTATCTGAATTGAGTTGTTTTACTATCGTTGAATAATGCCAATTTTGTATTGGAGATTCCTGTGAAAATTCATATGCATATATATTTAAACCAATTCATCTAATCCATGTTCTGTATGCCCTATACATTTTTCCAAGTATTGAAAATTTTGTTATAAACTTACTGGTGAATAAGTACTCATATGCGTTGGAATAATTTATATCAGTATATTTCCATGCAAATTGAAAATTGGAAATATTAATAAATTATTGGTCATCTATTCAAATGGGCTTCATTAAAATATATCCAAATTGTTTAAATTTTTAAATATAGATGATATATTAATTTGAATGAATTTTAGGAAGAACTCTTTGGATCGAAATCCTTACCTAAGCGTTGACCCAGCTCCTAGCTCCAGTAAATCAGTGACAATTCCCGATTTGAGAAATCAACTTAAGGACAACTCTCTGCCGCTCTTTATTAGATACAGGTGGAAAATAATATGCATATATGAATTTTAAAACTTCAGCCTTCACTTTTATCTGGCCTCCTTGCAGCATTTCCTTCGCTGTGTTGCTGTTGTTCGTGATTGAACTATGCTAATAATAGTTAAACAGTCCAGTAGTCAATGGATATAAAAAAAATTATTCAGATAATTGTCTTTTAATGAATTTATACATTGGAACTCAGATTGTGCCAAGTTCAACCATTTCCAGTTACAATGAACATTAGGTATAACGAATTGATTCGTTATGCTCAAAGTTTATTGTACCCCTGTTAATTGGTACAAAGTGTCCAATACTCGTTGAATATCACAAGCTTCTTTGTAAAGGCTTAAATCTCCTCATCTATATTTTGTAAATAGTAGGCTTCACTTTTCCATCGGTATAGTGAGAAATTCGTAGTTTGGTACTTCTTTCTTATTATCATGAAAATTAGCTATATATGCAGAATAAGTTCAAGATATTATCTTAAAGTGGACATCTTCTCCATATTCAACCTGCTGAATTTTTAAAAATTTCTTGAATTGAAATAAAATTTCTAATTGCTACTTTTTTCTTTACATTTTGATGTCTGAGTAGCGCATGTGGTATTGATAAAAATATATAGATTTTTTGAAATAGTGTTTCAAATTTATTTTGACGGATAGTCAAGTTCAAAAGAATTTTTACCTTACGAATGTGCATGTGTTGATTGATCATTTTTTTTTGTTTTAGGGCCATGTTCAGCTTAAGAAATCGGGGTACAGAAGAAGCGGTAAGTGTAAATATGTACATTCATCCACATATATATTGATATTCTAATAATCGTTTGTATGCACATAAGTTTATTCTTGACTTTACAAGTATTCGGGGTTGAAAATGAATTTTTAAAGTTTTCAACATTTTCGTTACTATATATTATAGGTATTAGCTTTAGCGAGCGGTTTTGAAGATGAAAGTAATAGCCTTTTCAAACATGAGGTCAGATGTATGTTTAATAAAACTGTGTTGGCACGAGTTCAATTCCCACTTTTGTCACAAAACTCAGAATTATTATTATACTATGAATAGCATATGATTTGATGCCATGGAAACTAAATAAGAGGCTTGCATGATGTACTTGCCTAATTAAATAAAAACGGTTTTGTTGTTCCAATTATGGATAACTTACACCAACCAAGAGTCCATAAAAGAAAGAAAATAGTAATGTAACATGTAGTTCCAAATTTTTCACTTAATATATATGTATTAGTTATTTTGCACTGGCCCCTATTTGGAATACCCATGTCATATATGCATAGTGGCTGCATATAAAGGGTGCTGATACTCCTCCAGTCTTTTGAGGTTTTCAGAAACTAAAGTACTTGAAGTCAAATTAACTGTAATTTTATGGAAATTAAGAGTACTAAGTTAGTTGACTGAATTCCATTTGTTTCATACTTTGTGCAATATAATTGACCGTTCTTTTTACATGTGAAAGGTAACTGCAATACATTTTCAAAATACAATGTGGCCTTTCATTATGTTTCTCAGAGTATCGACATTTCATTGTGATTCAAAACAGCGATCTTTCAAATATGACTGAAATAGAGACTTTGATGAATGTATGTTCTTCAGATTGCGTATGTTTTGGGCCAGATGGAGCATAGCGCATCAATCCCTGCCCTGTCTGCCATACTGAGAGATAAATCTGAGCATAAAATGGTTCGACATGAGGTAAATTGAAATAGATGCACTCATACATATATGCATTCATATATAGTTCATACATGTACAAATAAGATCAAATTCAATTTATTCCGTTGGAAGTCAATATATTGCAATTTTACTATCCCTCTCTTTCAAAGGTTCACTCAATTTTAAATTTTTTCTGCTCTGCTTCATGCTCCTTTCATCATAATTTTAGTGCTTCTGATTTTACTTTTTATATTTCGTTTTAGGCTGCTGAAGCTTTGGGGGCAATAGGCGGTACAGAAGTGGAGCAACTATTGCATAGTTATAAGGAGGATACCTCTGTAGTAGTTAAGGAAAGTTGTCGAGTAGCATTAGATACCATAGATTACTGGAAAAATGATTCAATTTAGCCCTTTCTCTTGGTGCAGTTGATCCAACACTTTTGAAATTGCTAAATTACATGATAATTTCCAAATGAGGCAAATTTTGATTTAATTAACGACATGAATCAAATATTTTATTATTGTTAATAGTATAAATTTTTAAGGATACTAGAGCTGGTGTCAAAAAAGGGCAAAAATGAGTATAAATATGTTTGAATTTGGACATCAGCTTCTTCTAGTATGATTCCTCCTATGAAAAACAAATGGATAGCTTCAATAATTGATAGCATAAAATGAAAAAATAATGAAATTCGCGAACGTAGTTTAGACTGCTTAACATATACATATACATGCGTACATATTCTTTTATGTTTTATCTGCTTTTGAGATATTGTTTCACAACTTGAGCATTATATGTTTTGACGGAAATTTTCTTTCAACTTTGCATAATTTAATAATGATTGACCTTCCCTCAAATTGACCTTCCCTCAAATTGACTGTCCTCAGATTGAAAGTCTAGCTTTTTTGTGAGATACTGCATGCTGTTTAGAATAGGAAAAATGTATAAACACGTTCCACAAAGGTTATTCATCAGATATGTGTATTATTCGAATATGAATAGATTGAAGAATAACTCTCGAGGGAAAACCTGCATTCATTGAATAACCAAAATATTTAATGACGAAAAAATGTTAAAACATGACAAAAAATTTTTTTATTCAGATGTATTTTTAGGAAAAGTTTAGTGCATCCAAGGAGATTCGAACTCCTGTTTCCTCGGCCACAACGAGGTGTCCTAACCAACTAGACGATAGTTGCGCTGAGCATCAATAAAATTAATATTATCTACTCTACAGAACAAAGTGTTGATGCAAATGTAACTGCAGTTTATTTAAGCTCCTCCCTGCTTTCATCAAAACTACATATGCTTGATTTTCCCGACTATAAAAAATTTCTCCTACGAACTATTAAAGAAAATAATTTATTTAATGGTTAGCAACGTTGACGTAGATTGCTCTCATAAATGCTATGTACCTTCTTTTGATGTCACCCAAGATTGTAATCATGGGACTGAATCTGATTTCGTTTGTTCGAAGGAAATGAAAGACAAATCAAGAGCTAAGGTAAAAAAATAATTCATTTTGCATTTCAATAATTTAGGATGCGGCAACTTGATGTATTATATGCATACGTATAAATTTAAATATTTTGATCTGTTCTTATTTTATTCGTGGTATTAATAATTTCAATATGAAATGGTAAGGTCTTATCACCGCATCAAATCTTACTAAATGTTGCGCTGTTATTTTCAGTAGCTGTAGATACTTTATACTTTTGCAGCAGCTTTTCAGAATGATATCAATATTTGTTCAATTTTTTTCTTCTTTCAGATCCGGCAATTTTCTTCTTTGGAATATAAAATGTTTATTTGTTTCTTTTAACATAGAATATTATTTTCTATACAGAATAAAGATGGCATAATTAATTATTGAAGATTTATTCAATATGTTTCATCAGCACTTTTCATAAGTAGGTTACTATATTAGATTATTAATTCTGCAATCAGTCGCTTAAAAAACTGCATCGATAACCGAAAAACCAGCATTAGAATATTGCAATTCACGTACAAATATTTAGATTTAGGTGCATTTCCAGTTTACGCTGTCGCTAAAATTAGATTTACCCTGTACTGTCTGAAATGATGTGCATGGCAAAATAGATATACGTTTATAATATTCAATAACTATGGTGTAAACCAACTATGCGCATTATAGTAGATATATATAAGATCACAAAGTCAAAATTTACCGAACAAGTATTTCTAACAGCCTCTTGAAACCCGTCGATAGAGAGTAGTACTGACCCTTCGTTATTCTTGTTACAGTATGAGTTTTATTGGTTAAATAAAGATTAAAATTAGCACTAATTTTATTAGCCTTGCGGTAATATATTGATCTAGCAAATGATTTATTTTTCAGCACATTTCCGGCTCACTTGAGCTTTTAGGTTCTGGAAGACATTCTAATACGCGAATGTTTACTTGAAAGTTTGCAAGATGCTTCAAAAAAATTAAGACGAAATAGTACGAATATGCAGGAAGACACTCCGGAACCATCCTTGCTTGAACTATTTGTAAATTTGAAAAAAGTCACTGTACGAATTGTAGAAGGGATTATCGAATGGCGAAAAGGCGGGGATGAAAAGTTTCCGGCGCCTTTTTGGTGGCGTGGCGAGAATTATCTTTTGAAAATTGTAAATGATTTGAACTTTCTTTCAGGTAAGAATTAATAAAATTTTTTAAGCTCTAAAATATTTACCAAAAAGGGTAATTCGCTAAATCTCACCAAAAGTTCATAAGACATTGAAAAATTACTAAAGTACTTTCATCCAATGAACTTGGATGAATTAATTTTGTTCCGATAAGTCCCTTCCTGATTGGCCGACAATGTAGTGATATTTCTATGTCTAAAATCCATGTAAGTCACAGTAACTTGGATTATTGCAGCATCCTAATGCCCTACTCAAGGATTCCTAATGAATGCCTTAACTAGTTTTCTTGATAATTTTACTGCCAAATATTTTGCACGAATTTTCTATGAAAAACCTTGATATAAATATAAATCTATACAATGTACACACGAAAATACATTTTTCCGATATTCTGCTTTGTCAGCCTTACCCTACGCGGAAGTGACCATCAACTGACATATATCTGTTAGCATTTTTGAATTTAAAGAAATTCGGTGCATGTCAACCAATGAATTTTGACTAATCAAATAAAGCACCTTTTTGTATGTACAATACAACAGAATACGCCCACATATATATTTATGCTTCAGTATGATTTACTTGAGAATGTACAATCACCTACAAATTATTAAACTTATCACAGTAATTTAATTGAAATAGGAAAGCATGTATACATCTTACTTGCACCTTGCATTTCTTAATGTGATTTATTTTCTCATGAACTCCGAATATGTTGAAATAATGCTTACAATGAATAAATTTGTAATGACATAAAAAGTATGTCATTGCATATGTACATGTAACTTGTGGTAGCAGAAGCTAACTATTTTTCGGTATAGACCAGCTTAATATGCTTATTTTCAAACATTCAGCAGGGATATGAAAAATCAATAATCTGGGATCTTAACCAATATACAGTTCATAAAAATCAGACGGGTCATATTCATTACATAACTGCTGTTTGGATGTAATTTATGAAATGCCGCTATGAATAACCATTTCATCCTACACATAGACAGAAATCTATATTTCAAATTTTGCATAATTTTTTATTGTTAGCACTGTGGATATACTTCAATTAGTCCTATTTCATTAAATGTGGATTGGACTTGGAAGACTCATTGGTTTTCCTAGAATATATAAATTTTTCTCTTTGTTGCCTTATTCAGGTGTTCGTCCACTAGTTCTGGCATTGAATATGCATCCTTCAAAGCTTTGTCGAAACCCTCTAATGATGAATCTCACGATTGATGAGCAGCGGAAAATCGATCGAAAAGAAAAGAACAAAAACCCAAAATATCTTCCAAAGTCATACTCGAACTCCCGACCTCTCTTACCCAAAGAGAGCGGTACAGTTCCACATAATGATGATATTTCACATTCAAAACTGCTCTCTGTTGTAAAGCATCTGATTTGCGAAGAAGACATTGAAGATTTGAAAAATGAGAACAGTGTCTATACTTCGACTTCAAGATGCGAATTGAGGAAATTGCAGAATCTGAACATGTCAAGTAGTGATACAAATAGTCATGAAAACTGGTACAAATTTGCTCGAACCCAGCTTGTAAAAGTATGTTGCAATTCCAATGAGAGATCTGAATATGAGTCGGGATTGCTAAATGACAATATCTCGTCAATATCTATTCCTAGGAGCAAGCAAGGATTACCAAACATGGAAAGTTGTGTTCCAAAATCATTACTGCCCAACGAGGATAGACCTGGATCGATAATTCCTTATGCTAGCCCTAAATTAAAGAAATCTGGTTCAACTTACAAGATTCAAGATCCGTTAACTCAGATTTCGGTGGAAAATTTGTTAGAGTTGTGTAAGAATCGCTATGAATTTTCGAGTCGAACAGATATTATTTCGTTTGTCTGTGCAGTCGTGACAATTGCTTTAGTCCCCGATGAAAAAATGCCAACTGAAAAGGAGCTGCAATGGCCAGGTGGTTTTTACCAGATGTGCTTGAGATCGAATCCCTCAAATATCACAAGTCAAATGAAAACTGTTCAAAAAAAGTTAAAATTGCATCCCTCAAAAGCCTCGTGTTTAACGCCTTTTGTTCAAGTTAGCGAAATGCATCCATTGGTTTTATATCAAAAAGTAGGTTTGACAACAGCGCTATTGGCCGTCTGGATTCTCCAATCGCTAAAAAACAACGATGGCTACTCGGTTTGGAGTACTAATGTATTAAATGATTGGTATGCTTTTGGCAATACAAAAAAAATAGTACTGCAAAAATTACCTGATATTGGAGATAAATTGATCTCTTCTGAATTTAATATAGAAGGCTCTAATGCTTCAATTTTCGATAGTGAAAAAAATTTGGTAAATGAACAGAACGAACCGTATGTTTGCTTGTATAAGGGATTACGTAGGTTACAAGATGGTAACAGATACGTTGTTACTGTTATTCGAAATAGTAATGGGGGGTTAACCGTCTTAGCTTTTCATCCAAAGTTGAAAAACCAGATGAGTTTGTTCATTGAATCTAAATATATTTCATGTTTTCGTGGATCTTTGCCACTTGGAGGGTGGATCAAAAATTCGTTGATTGGTTTGTTAACTGTTAACAGCGATAATGAGCTTGTTTTCAATGATAAGGTTAACGCATTAGATAACGATCTAATGGTAGAAGCTCTAAGATACAATTCTGGCAAAACTAGCTGCCCAATAGCTTCCCCCTATGCAATACCCCAGGTTCGGTACCGGGGTCAGTACCGGGCTTTTAAATTACCTAAGAGTAGAGCAAAATTGGGTAGTACCAAACGAGATCTTTGTGTTTTTTTCGAAGGAAACTCTAACAAAACGATTCATCACCCAGTTTCCGCCCCGTCGAAAACCCAACTTGTGCATTATCGCACACTTATGAAGTGTAAAGAAAACAAAATGAATTTGTGTACGAATAAAGATGCAGACTTCAGATTAAGTATGTGTTCCAATCGTGCAGATACTTTTAGTGATGACGATGAACATTCAGATGCTATACAACAAACTGACTCCGATTCATATTTCATAGCTAATGTCAGAAGCATTTGCGATCAAACCACCAGTTCTCCCGAAGAATCCAATGAAATTATTAAAAAGAACCGAACTGAAGCAAATAAATCGAATATGTTGCCAAACGAAAAAAATTCTTTTACAAATAGTGATGACGAACCTTCAAAGACAAGCAATGGTAGACAAGAATACAAAATCAAGAGTAAATCTAAGGAGCTTGATGCAATGAAACTAAAAATTGACAATATCTCAAAAGAAAATAATAGCAAAAAGAGAAGCAATAAATTTAGTGAAAATTCGCTAAAATCTATTGAGCAAGCTGCAAAGCAGCCTAAAACTATGCTTCAAAAAAATTTGCCTGCTGTACAATGTAATTCTAGGAATGAAAAATCTGTCAATAGATATGATCAGGCAAATAAACCCAAAGATGAAGACCTGACTGAAAATAAAAAAATTTCTAACAAAAAATCACAGAAATGTAACAATGTAATTTTGACAAAGCATATTACACAATTGGAACGACCGGAAATAGAAATTAAACAAGTAGAGATACAATCGACTGAAAATCATGAAAAAAGTCCAGAAATGGCGCCAGAAATTGATCTACACTGCAAAAATAATGAAATGAATCGTGATTCATCTAGTTTTGTGGAAAACACTGAAATTAAAGAAAATATATATTCAAGCAACATTATTGCTGATAATTTAATATGTTCGAATTTGAATGTGGCAACAATGGATTGTGCAACACCTAATCTAAAGCCTGATTCTTCCAGTTTTGAAATAAGCAATCCTATAATAACTGAAAATCAATCAAATTTGGTGTGCCCTAGTTTAGTAATCGAAAGTCCTAATTTAGCACATGAAAATTATAATGATGATTTTGAAAAAAGTGCTCGTATTACTGAGACTAGTGATGCTGATGGAATTTCCAAAAGTGTCGAAGAAAGATGTAATCAGGATATTGCTTGCAATTTAGATAGCAAAGACCATCTGGACACGAATCCTAAAATTACGAAATCATCAAATGCTTGTGGCAAAAATGGTGTCGAAAATACTACCAAGAATAAAAATAAAATATCAAATGATGAAGATAACGGAGACATTGATCACTATAGTGATGATGATGACTTCAGTGGTGTAAATATTGATGACCTGATAAATATAAACGTCGATGACCTACTAGAATTTCAGGTTGGAAAGAGTTTAAATGTTGATGCAAATCTTGAGCTGCAAGCTTTATCACAATCAATTTCATCAGACTGTGATGGAGATTCCAGTTTTAAAGGAAGTATATCTGATGCAAACCAAAAGAATTATTACTTAAACAATAGTATTGATGAAAGTATTACAGAAATGGTGGCTGATGAAGAAAGCATTACAGAAATGGTGGCTGATGAAGAAAGCATTACAGAAATGGTGGCTGATGATAAAAAAAACAGTCTTACGGAAAACGATACAAAAGCAAGTTCAAAAAGTACAGAAAACTTGTTGATATATGAGGTTGAAGATGATAAAAATGCCATAGAAATTGAGAGCACATAAATAATCATATCTTATATATATTATATATGTAGCATACAGAAATTTTAGAGTAGTAAAGAAATATTAAATTGCCCGTGTACGTATGAATATAATATATTGATTGATAGTTTTCTTACATTTGCAATTTAGTTAAAAGCCAAAATTTCTCAAAACCTCAGGCATCGTACCTTGCGACAATGAAGTTTTTACAACAGGAAATAAAATATTCTTGTTGTAATTGTTGTTTTTCAAATATAATCCAATTATTAATCTGCTATTTTATTTTAGTATATACTATTACATTGGAGGGGGGGAGAAGAGAGGAGGTAATTTAGGTACTCGGTGTAGGGGTAACTCTAAGATAGAACTATGTTCAATGCAATTTCTTGAGTGATAAAGCAAATATAATCTTAAGGCAAATATCAAAGAATTATTCATTAGATTTTTATACTAAAAACTTTAAGAAGTCTAGCCAGAATAGCGTATTGGACAAGAACTCAGTGCAAATACCAAGCTTCTATCTTTACATTGTGACTTGCCGTCAGTACTTTATCGGTAAAGTTTGAACAATACATTAAAGAAATTTACAATTCATGTCAATTTTTTTCTACTTTTATAAATCATACCTAATTCTTTCAAGCAAAGGTCCAATCTTTAATAGAATTATAAAATTTGCCTTACTGCATTTTTGACCATATGTAACTTTTACCTTATATGACAGTATGTTTTTATAGCAAAAACTTGCAATTTTCATGTTGCTGATTTCATCAGGACTTGCCATATAAAAAAGGTGAATAATTATTGATTTCAGTCTTCATAGTTTTTACATGTGAACACCATAGCTTGGATATGAGTTAAATTAAAAAATACTTGTGAATAGGAACAAAAATATAAAAGTCTAGTGCTACAAGTTGAATGAAAAAAATTGGCGCCTAGAGTAATCCAAGCTGAGTAAGGATATACTGAAAAATACATTTACTTCAAAGCAAAACTATATATTACTAAATTTTGAGGCTCAAACTTTACTTTTGGCAGTCTAAAAACGATGCACCTCACCTTTACTTGGCACAGCTAGTATATTTACTCAAATCATAAATATTGCTTTGCTCCAGCTTCATTTTATGAAGTTACACTACCACACTTTAGATTACTTGCTAAGCAATAGTGCTGAGAATCAAAGTGAACCAATATTACAGATAAACAAGTGATGAACAGAATTATAAAAAGTCATAGAGATATTTGTTAATGTAAAGTACTATGATGAAATTATTTTACTGATAGTGAAAAAAAATTTTGCATAGAAACTAATTTTTATATTAGAAGTAAATAAATTTTACACTTCAAGAGTCTGATGGTTAATGATAAGATTTTTTGGACCAACACCCTTGGTTACTATTTGTTTATTATACAAAAATTGAATTAGTTTTTGAAAGAATGCTGATTATGTACATCTTGGACTATGTGTGTTACAAATGTGTTTACAAATAAGACTCAAAACTAAAACAAAGAGTATATTTACACAGTCATAAATTGTGTTGCTGGAAGTAAACATACTTCACAGTAATACACAAATCTTATACTTAGCCTGTCACCAAAATGTCCAGCAATGACTCGCCATAAGCTTAGAATTCTAATATGCAGAACAATGACTCGCCATGAACTTAGAATTGCAATATACAGAACAATGACTTGCCATAAAACAGAACTCCACAGCTATAACATGAATTTAACCGTCAACAAGTTTATTCCTAACAGTATGTTAACTTTGGAATTTCCGAGAAGAAGAAAGAGTTGGCACACACTTGTATTGATTAAATTCAAATACGTAAACTTTTTATGCTGGCAATTTCCATGCATTATCATTCCAGTTAATGCTTCTAATTGAAAAGAAAGTAATAATTATAAATTAGTATCTGCACAAGTTTTTATTGAAAACATACACATAATATTTTGCAACAAATCTCAAGTTAAAAAAATGATATCTATGGTATTGTATTAAAAACATAACTACAGCATATCCAAAAATAAATGAATTTTTTTTATTTTCCGTGTTTTTAAGTTATATCATCCTTGCAACCTTGATAAATCTTTTGCTGCTTTATTTGTAGGTTTTTTTGTATATGATGTTGTCAAGACCAATAAATTGTATATACGTATAATTCAAGAAACCAGGAAATACAAAGCACAAAGTACTACATGTATACTACTTTATCATTAATCTTATTGCCTGTGTTGACAAGAGCAAATCTTGTCTACATCCTAGAACTTTTTCCACACGTATACAAGTCAAATTAGCTAGTATAACCATAACTCCTTGAAAGAATCATGTACAAATGGTAGTACATAAATGGATGACACGGCAGAACATATTAGATCCTGACAGATGTTGTACTACTCTAATCATTTTACTTAATTAAAGTTTTAGCTGCCTTGCAGCAACCATACATTGCTCCTAACCAGGCATACATTGCTCCAAATCAGCCATACATTACTTCTAATCAGCCATACACTTATTGTGTGCTGCAATGCTCTTATAGTTCAATCAATATTGAACAATTACAGTAACTTGCAAGAATTAACAAACATAAGTTGCAATCTTCAACCAGAAATTTTCATGTGCATTAAAAGGAAATAACTTGCCATAGCAGTTTTGAAATCATGAACTGATAGATTTAAGGGTTCAAAACACAAATATGAGCTTTATTCTTATGGCTCTTTTATTAAAGTAGAATTAAACTAGTAACTGCTCAATCTTGTAGAAAATAAATATTATTATATTTATTCATTAAAAGTGTGCTTAAGATTAAATTAAACTAGCATATCTGTTTCTAGTTTAACATTAAATTTATGCTATCAACTCATTTAAGAATTTTCTAAATTCATTTGAAGTATGCAATACCCAAAACTTATAGCCATGCAACAGCTATTTAATCTAGAGCAGAAAAATTTACTAGCATGCATCTTAATGGAAAAAATATACATAGATAAACATTTTTGTATGAAGATGCCATTTGTTTAATTGAAAAATCACACCCGGAATGAAAAAAGTTTTCTGAAAGAGAGTACTGAAAAAATTTAAAAATAATGAAAGTTTTCTGCTGCAATTGAGCTGGAAATATCTGGATAAAAACTGCTGCTAAAATTGACTTGGCAAGTACTGTCACCTCATTTCAACAAATTAATTATTGCCTGCAATAAGTGCTGGTATTAATAAGAACTCTACCAACAATTGCCACTATATTTTGAGACTTTCTTCCTACCATTCAAGTGGTATCCTTATGTAAGAGGACTTATTATGGCAAAGAAATCAGTCTTATGTATATAGACAATACTGTATTAGAGCTTCACAAAAGTATATGAAGGCTTGAATGATAAACTGTAACTTTATTCATTTAAGACTGTGTACGCAGCAAACTACCAGTTCAACTAAACAGTTCACAAAGTAGTTTTGCTTTTTATGAATAGCTAAGAAATTAGTAGCCTTATACATTTCTCAAGTTTCAATGTTTTGTAGCACATGCTCATGACATGGTTCTCACAATAGTTGTCTGAATATACTTTAGCAACTTTGTTTACAAAAATATAAGAGAGCGCTATGGGATGTGATTGCTTTTCTGGTCTAATAGTGACCAATATTTTTATTTGAACCATTCACAACTACTTTATATTAGATCATAATTGAAATCAGATTTTACTCTGCCTGATCTGACCTGGTCTAGCGACAAAAAGCTACAATGTCATCTAAGTTCTAACCCAATCTATTTTACATGGAAAAATTGCGAGCCTGATACAATAAATCAGCTTCAAATTTAGGTCTGATTTCCAGTGCAACAGAATGCTTCACCACTCATGCACAAAAAACCTTCTAGTATGACTACTAAAGTGAATGTTTTTATGCTTAACTAAGTAATGTTTTGTCATTCTTATGAATAGATTTAGAATGCAAGCTTGTTTAAAGTCTGACATCAAGTGCACATTTTTAAAAACAGCTCATTTTAATGTGATACTGAGCTGTAACATATTTGTGCTTTAAAGCAAAATATTTGCTGACTTACTTAAATTAAGTTATAAGATATGATGAAGTATTTCAAATAATTTCGTGATGATTTAAAATCTTTTACCAAGTAATATATCTTGTTTTTCTAAATTCTGATTCAATTGTTTGGATCAGATCTATGAATTATTTATGAATCTACTACGGTTACGCTTGACTTTTCCGATGCAGCAACAGATGAATGCTACCTGAACATTATTACCTTCTTAATAGTAGCTGACACTTTTTACCTACAAAACTATCAGCCGCAATTATAATCCTCTCCTTACATGAAAATGCTCAACTTAGTATGATGTCTAAAATTTTTTGACAATCTTCATATCAAGTGTTCGAAGTAATTCAAATTTGAACTTGGGTCTATCAAAGTACCTGATATATCATGAAGGAAACAATAGACATCGATCTCTAGTCATTTAAAAACAAAAAATATAAATAATTTGCTTATAAAACCAAATCCAGCAAAAAATGGCCCATATATGAATTCACATGCAGTTATTGTGCTAAAATGCACTGCGACTTTTCACAGACAAAAACTGCTGGTGATTTTTTACCCCCAAAAAGTTGAAAATTCAAATTTATTAGGATGCTTTTCTCAAAATTCAACAAATATTGGAAAGAATGGTCGGATATATTAATTTGCTTGATAAACTAAAATTAAACAAATGATCTCCTGAACACCGATTCAAAAACGAGCTCATCTACTTTGACCCCTGAATTTAGTCCGATATGAAAGGTTATGATAAATTTTGCATATGTCTATGTTAAAGAATTGTTTTTCATGAATATATCTATAACCGTGACCTTTCGTTGAGACGTAATTCCAGGGATAAATATCTATGATAAATGTACTCGCATCAATCCAAAATTTAGTTTGGAAAAGATAAAATCAAATTTCCAAGCATTGCATCGATAACACCAGAGTTTTTAGGTTCATACCACTGTGGAAAATGTTCTGATAAATTCAAGCTTCAGATGTTTATTCGCAAAAATTGAACAACAAAGATTGGTGACTGTTCCGCATCTACTTGTGCTCGATAAACAAATATTTTAAATCAAATTGAACAAAATTTTAAAAAATACTTAAAAAACAACCAACCAAATATATGTAATGTTCGATGATTCAAAACGATACTCTCATTCAACCGAAATTTGTTCGGAAACGCCGAAATCTATCGAATTTAAAACCGAGGCACATCGATCACACACCCCCGGGTACTTTTCATTTCCCCCTACTGTAGAATCATGGTACCAACACCTATCGCATTTTTTCCTGTTATTTTCACATCGAGATACCCCCACTGCGCAGCCGGACTCACCAGTAGAGACCCCCGAAAAGAGATCAGAATTTTCTGCGGAATTCATTACCGAATCTTCACTATCCAAAAGTTCAACTTGGCTGACCATCAGTACAAATCTTAAATCATCAACGCCATTGGTATTAATCGGATTATTAATTAGCGTATCTATACATAAAATGTGAAAAAAATTAATTCAAATTGCAAGTACATTTAAATCCCTCAACTTATTCAATTCTTTTTTAGTATTATTTCTATATACTTGGAAAGATTCATTCACTTTTTATAAAATTGCATTTATCATAAAGGAATATCAACTTAAAGCGAATTTCTGGAATGCCACAAATCACGTGGAATAGTTTTTATCGTCCCAGAAATAATTTTATAGCCAATCAGAATGCTGCATATTCAAAACATAGGATTGAATATTGAACTATTCGTAACTGCTCCAAGTTCAAGCTCAAGTTAATGAGAAACAAATTTAAAGATAACTGCTTTCGTTATGCTGAGCTGTGAAAAAAAGATAATTAAGGAACTTTCATATTTATTTCTTAAATGCAGATTTTGTAAGCTTTTTAGAACAAAACAGTAAGATTGAGCATTTCTAATTTTACTAAAAAATTTTGCCTTTTCAAATTTTACCCGTTGTGAGTGCTATCAATAGTTTTGCTACGTACTGTCTTTTGAAAGAAAGCAAATACTATTCTAGAATAATATATTCATTCAGAATACAGTTTCTTTGTCTTCTTGACTCTTTCCTGGAGATTTCTCGAAGTAAGCAATTCTTGCTCACTAGATGTCAGATATGTACTTAGTAAAACACATTGTCTTTTAAATAAAGAATTACGATAAATTTAATTAAAAGACTTGGCACTGCGAAATATCGACCAACCAGTGTCTTTCATAACAAATAATTGCGTATTGTTTAGAATACATATGAAGAGCTTAAATGTCAAATGTTATGCCATCCATGCCTCCATAACTATATAGTTGAATTCCAATTCATCTTAAATTTTTAAAGCACTGGGTCTTAAATTTGGTTCAAATTTTTTTCCATTCGTATAAAATCCCAAGAAAAATTATACGTATGAAAAATTTATTACCGTCGCCCTTCAACAATCGTAATGTTTCACGGAAATCAGGGTCAGGACAATAAATAAATACGGCAGATTCTAATGAAGCGCCTAATAATTTGATTGATCTCGCGTTTTCAAGCATTTTGTTCACATCCGAGCGAAATCGTCTAATACGATCCCAAGTACCACTTTCATGAGTTGGGTACGAATCGTCAACCCAGCCTGTCTAAAAAATATGTACATTTATTATAAGTTATAAACTCCCAAAACTATGAATAAAGTTTAAATGTAACCAAGCCGTCCATAATGTGCAATCTTAAAAAATCCAAAATTAAAAAGCCCGAAAAAAAGAGCTAATTTTTTTTCTTGAATCAGTTTTGATTTGCTTTTAAAACTTCAAGTCTATAGAGGTAAATTTTATGAATGTGTTCGTTGCATTGAATACAATATGTTGTGGGCGATCCGTACATATATTTTGATTGAAGATTAGAATAATTTTTAGAAAAGGTAAACTAAAGGTTGAAAGGGTAAAATCGAGCTCTTGACAATGCCAATAAATGTTATTTTTAACAATGCCAAGATATTTCAAAATTTTTTTAACATAAAAGAATTGGGAATAATTCCGTAAAAATAAAAAATATATATATTAAAAAAGTGAAAAATTTTGATCCTAAAATATCATTGTTCGCAAAATTCGATATGGGCCAATAACATTAAATACCAACCCAGCCTTAAAGACTATGAAATAGCATACCTGAAAAATGGATTGCTGTTCTGTAACGTAAGGTAATGTTTGCCATATGTCCTCCGCCATGTGAGGTAGAATTGGAGCTATAGCCTTTTCAGTAAAGCACAGAAATCAAGAAATGTTTCACTTTCAAATTACGAATGCATCTGTAAATGACACTAACGTACATATAGTGCATTACGTTCACAATGACACATTACAGGATTGCTTATGCATAGCATTTGAGTCTCACAAATGATATATATACATATATATATAACGTAAAGTTCAATGTAAAAAATCTTTTATAACCACCGAATCCATTCGTTGTACCCGAAAATCTGAAACTGAACTCGGCATAAAGGGCATTTTCATACCATCATTAGAAGTAAAAAATTGTTTAAGGCAACTTTTTCATATCCATAATAAACTAGATATGAAGTACATGCATGCATACATCCAGATTGACATATATCTATCGCAATGTACCTTGCATAAATTAATTAGAATAATATGCAGAACAGTCTGACAAGTTCTTCTCCTCCAAGCATCAGGCTCCGATACATATAGCCTATCTTTGCTAGTGTCCAAGTAAAAATTCGATAAATCCTGTACTGCGAATCGTTGAATAGCTTGACTGGCCCTATAAAACTTTTCGCAATAAACGAAAAACAAAAATCCATCGGATTCAATATTTAGTATTGATTTTAAGGAGGACGAAAGTCGCATAAATATACAAGTAAAAGCACCCCAAAAATCGCCTAAGAATCAAGCTTTATCACAATAATACAGAAAAAGGAGTAAACTGCTAGTTTCGAACAAATTCAATTGAAAAGTAAAGCTGATGATTTAGGGGCTACGAATGATATGGTGGGGTAAAATTGTTCCAGCAACTTTGTCAAACAGTTGTCAGCATAAGGCAAATGCACTGAAGGCTGATGTGCTATTAATTAAAATGGAAAAAAATTCACCTTAGCCGAGTGACAATTGAACTGACATATTAATTAAAAGAAGTGATTAAGTAAACTAGAATTAATAAGTCGTTCGAATCGAGTTAAGTCCATAAAATCTCCATAGAAATTATCATAATAAATGCAAGAAAAAGTGAAAATGTGATATTGCAACATTTCTTTTAAAGGTTCAAAATGTTCTTTATCAAATGCAAAAATTGGCAGATACTTATAGATATCATAAACTTAATGCTACACATCGACCTACTAGTATAAGAACAATCAAGCTCGACTAGCAATCTTCCAAAATATCAATACTCTGAAAACCATTTGAGCACTTGATTTGAAATATCATGCATGTTGTACGTTTGTGTGGTGGATAAATAAATCGACTAATTGAATAAATTTTAGTGTACAGCACTTTGTGTAACTGCACATATATACGTATATACCTGATACGATTCGTAAGCATCTTCGACTTCTTTTAAAACTTCTCCCAACCGGCCTAGAACCCATTTGTCCATCGAGGGTAACTGATTATAATCGACTTTGTGCGTATTCGGATCAAAGTCAAACAGATTTCCTGTTAGATATCTAGCTGTATTTCGTAATTTTCGATAGCTTTCGCCTACCTAAAAGAAACAAGAAAAAACAATTCATACCAATCTAAAAAATCCTTCTAAACTATAAGCTCCTATAAAAGTAGTAAAAACTCTATTGTCCTGACACAATAAATTTAATGGGGTTCCTACAGTATGGTTTCTACAACACAAACATATATATATGATGGTCTGTATTCTTGTCCCTTATGTGCATACTCATGAACTGATGGCGAGATAGAAGCGTTTAGCATGATGATTTATGTGCATTTTTGTCTGTGAAAAATGAAATAAACGAAAGGTAGAAACAATGTAGTATGCAAGAGAAAATATCAAATCTTAAATATATATATATATATATATATATATATATATATATATATATATAATCAGATGTACCAGGTCAGAAGGTCTATACCAAGACATTTGTTTCAATACATGAATCAGCATGTACGCACGCATCTATTCGTATGTATATATGCATAAATATATCGGAATGTCTGTATACCTGCTTCAGTATATTATCACCGACAGACACATCGCTGCTATAATCGACCGTGCTAACCCATAGTCTGAGTACATCAGCCCCCCAAGCTGGCTTCAACTTTTGATTGCTCCCCCCTTCTATAACCTGCATAATAGCAATACATTTGTGTACCATTCAATACCATAGTCCAACTGTGTCTGCATTTCGCTAGCACGAACAATTTTATTAAACTTACTACACCGAAAATGGTGTTCTTTTTTAAGTTTGATGTGTAGAATACAAATAAATTGCATCATTTTACTAGGACAGAAGTTAACTCGAAGAGTACTGCAAACTTAGGGATTACAACGTAAGATACAGTATTAAAAGGCGAACAAGAGAAAAGGATAGCAAAATACATTAAAAAAGTGTTGATGCCACAGTATGATAAATATAGAAAATTTATAATCGCGAGTCATTATTCCATTTGAATACAGTACAGATTGACTCATATAGTTCTTTAATATGGATCATATTAATAAATCATTCAATAGTTTGTAGGTCTAAGGTAGTGAATAGTATATTCCAATGTACTGTTTCAAGAATGCAATAAATCTATAGTCGCGATACGTAACCTTCCTTAGATGTACACAAAATTCCAATTCAAAATAAGCATAGGCCCAATCAAAATGGACACAATCAATATATTCTTTGTAGAATAATTTTTCCGATTCTTTGTCTGTTGGTATAAACTATTGTCAGTTTGAAGTAGTATTGCTCTATTAGATAGGATGTGCAAACGAATGAGAAATGGGTAAGGACGGCCAAGAGTAGTATCATTCACAACAAAGAACTAATGTACAAATTCGGTACAACTGCAAGTTTGTAACTTGGAGAGCTCAATTTGGTGGCTACAAATACAGGTGATCAAGATAGTTTAGTACGAATGATCCATTTGAACCATACTGTTAAACCTGTCAATGTTACTCTATTGGTGGACGCAATTACAGTGTCTTATGAAAGTGCGCACTTTTTGAAAATAATTATGCACGCATATACAATAACATCGGTGAATCAGAATTTGTTGTTGTATTTTGACAGGCTTTACTGTACAAACAGATATAGCCGAATATCATTTAGACGCTTCAAAATTACCCATGACACAAAGTTGACATTTGAAACATAAAGAGTTTAAATTGTGACATTGATTCACACAGTTCATCAAGAAAGTTCAGCATGAACAATCATTTGAAATGTACAAGCAGATATGATACGAATATTGGATGCAACAAATCTGTCAAAACCACCTAATAAACTAGTTATCACTAAAGATTTTGACTTTTACTCGGCACCATTAGATTTCTTCTTTTATTCCTTATGAGTGATGATTTATTTGAAGAGAGTTTGTTATATCCAATCACTAAAGAATTACCTCCTTCGGATCCACTGTATTTCCCAAGCTTTTGCTCATTTTAAAGCCCTTTTCATCCAGTACAAACCCATGCGTTAGAACAGTTTTAAAGGGGGCTCGACCCCTAGCTGCCACAGAAGTGAGCAGCGAAGATTGAAACCACCCCCTAGCAGTAAACATACAGATATACAATGGTTTTTATCTCATTTAAGCAACACTGTACTTAATTCGATATTAGTATTTATAATATATGTCAAATTTACATATAGCAGATTTTATATATAACAAATTTTAGGAACCACTATAAGTTCATTACATTCGAAATTCGTTATGCCCAAAAATTGGAAGGAAAACTTCGACACATCGTGACTTTTCGTTTATTTCTCATAAGCGATATTTCGTGAGAACAAATTCATTAAAATCAAATTTGTTTCATCCGAGGCTTATTCGGATATTTTTTGTATCAGCAAAAAAACTATTCATTAGGAATATATGCCTGCAGAACATCTGTTTACGAATTGAGAAGTCATGCTCAAAAAGTCAAGCGAAAAGTTGTAAGGCCAAAGGAAACAAGC
The DNA here is from genome assembly GCA_032358265.1 of Vaucheria bursata. Taxonomy (NCBI): domain Eukaryota; class Xanthophyceae; order Vaucheriales; family Vaucheriaceae; genus Vaucheria; species Vaucheria bursata. The sequence continues at coordinate 21,312 of JAULBW010036359.1, read as the reverse complement.
CAATCATAATGCAATAATGAATTTTAAATGAGAAGGAAAAAAACTGCACTATCACTAAAACTACAAAAATCAAAAAATTCATGAGATTTCTCATTTAATTTTAAGTATGAATCAGCATTAAATTTAAATAATCAAAAAACTGATTTTAGCTACTGAAATCAAATAAAAATCTTTGAAGGGCACTTAAAAATTTTGAATTTCTTTATGAATTACAAATGATGGAAGATCAAATTCTACGCAAGCCTCTATCATTAGCTACGAAATTATGTTCTAAACATAAATACTTTTTTTTCAGTGACATATGCTATAATATCGTTGATTATATCATACCTATGTTGGTCAGATCCCTCTAAATACAAATCTGCAGGATAAGTAAGCATATCTCGACCCTCAACCACCCCTGCCCAGGAAGACCCTGAATCAAACCAAACATCCATGGTATCAGTGCCTTTGACCCATAAATTGGCTTCAGCACTGTGACTAGGGGGGAGCAATTCAGTCATAGGGAGGTCCCACCAAGCATTTGTACCCTAAAAAAAATTGAAAATTTCTGAAAAATTTAAAACTTTTCAGACAAGTTTCATCAAGTTTATGTTCTCACTTTCCTTGGTAGAAATATCTAGCTTGAACTAAAATAATACTTTTCTTTGCACTGTAAGGTTCAACCTCAGCTTAAATGAATATGGACACATGAATGTATCATATGCAAAAATTACAAGCTTTATTGGTGTAAAAACGGCTAAAAACGTTACTATGTCCTGGACTAAAAGCGTGGGAAGTCATTGAAGGTGCTCTTTAGCAAAATTTATCAATAAATATTGATTTTTATGTGCAGACAAAAATACTGCAGGCTTTTATTATGCATGTATCAATTCCACTAAAAAAACATGTACCTACTGAAAAAAGTAAACGTAGATTTGATTAAGAAAAGAATAAATTAATTTTTATAGCAGTTGTAAATGGATGCATCCATGTATACTTTCAGTTCTACATCAATTTTGATAACTGCTGTTTAGGTATAATTTACGATTGCAATTTTTATATATGTGCATATGCAAAACTATGCGTGCATACCTTAGCTCTAACAATGCCCACTACATGTGCTATACTCTCTTGAGTTAACAGAGGATCTCCAGTCTGTGACAAACGATTTTAAAGTTTAAAAACATGTATTTTACATAAAAATCTATTACTTGAGAGAATATTAAAAAATGCATCAAAAGATATATATAAATTCTATGAATAATATAGTATATCAAAGCATCTCAAGATAAAGCTTCTTATACCATTTTCCAAATAATTTTAGCCAATGAATACATGCGTACTTCAACACAAAAAACAATCAATAATAATACATATATAACATCTATGTATCTACATACGAATGGATGCACGTAGAGAAAGACGCTGACACAAAATGCTTATTCTTCTGGTAACGTACATAAAAAGGATGATCACAAAAATTATATATTATTACAATATGTATAGTAGTATGAAAAACAAATGAATTCTTACAATTGAAAAGTTGAATGAATGACATTAAAGTAAGAATGACCCATATACAGTAAACTTCGGATATAATTAATTTATTTTAACAAATGTCTATTTATAACAAATAAACGAAAGAGCCATATTATGGCTGCCAAAGTTCAGCTTCTGGTTATGATAAATTTTCAAATTAATTCAATTGTCTCGATAAATTTATTATATCTTAAGTTCGCTCTATGGATATTATTAAAATACCTCTTTGTGATAGAAAACAGGGATGGGAACACCCCAAGTACGCTGTCTCGAAATGCACCAATCACTGCGTCCCTGTACAAAATAAAGACATGCTATTGGTCAATAATATTTAATGATCAAACAAAAAAAATGAAAATATTTATAAATAAACTTCAACATGCATAAACTTGACAGTTTTAACAAAGTTTAAGAAGTCAAATAATCCAGCATATATACTTTATACTAAAAATATTTTGTTCAATAAATAATTTAAAATTTTGTAGAAAATGTGTCAAAAAAAGGAGTATGAGGGTGATACGTTAAAAAATTTTACAGAATAGAAATGTCAAATATTATTGCAAGAACTCTTCAAATAGAGATAATGCTATTTAAACAAAAATAGGTGTATTGAGATCTTAACATCACGGGCTGCAACTGAATTATACAAAATTGAGAGAGAAGGCAATAATTCAAATGGTGTCTCTTTTCATAAAAATGATATTTGTGTGACGTATTGATTGAAATTAGTAAATAAATCAACCAGTCTAATAAATAAAATTTCCAAATGTTCCAAATTACAAGTAAAATATATCTCTATATGCATGCATGAGAATCAGTATGCATATATATATATGTTCGAATTACTATGTTCGAATTACTATGTACGTATATGCATCCTTACCTGAACCATACCCGTAATTCGATTTTTACCAACTTCTGGAATCCATTTCACCTGCATTTACATTATAAACAAGAATGAATCGGTGAACAAACAAAACAGATAATAAAATTAATATATATATATATATATATATCTTTGGATAAAGTGAATCTATCAAGACCATCAATTCATTCTATCCAAATTCATTAAAAAATCTGCAGTTGAACTTAGCACCATATGACTTTTCGTTTATCCATTATAAGTGAATTCGTTGAAATTGAATTTATTATAGGCCAAGTTTACTTTATTTATACATCATTAGAAGACTATGCAATCACTACACCAAACTCTTTAAAATAATTATATCGATATATACTATTTACTTTTCAAATTATTATGGACATTAAGTTTTGGGGTAAATTTACTCATTTCTTTGTTGAATTACCTCGTCAATAGCTTCCATGGCTTTATTTCGAAACCCATCCACTGACGCAAACCACTGCATACAAATAGGCAAAATGAATTTCAAATTGTTCCTTATATTAAATATATGCATACAGGGAGAAAAGAAATATAAACATTTAACTTCCGACAAAAGCCTTTTTATAATAAAAGCTAGTGTAAACGTAGAGAATAGGTCGCTTAATTATTTTCAATATTTCACCCTTTCAGGAATTATTCTTAAAATTGACTCCTTGACAAAATGAACTCATTGTGCATTTATATGCTTAAAATTATTCTTTTTGATTTGTAATCAATTCTACCATTTTGCCACATCGACTTTCAAGTAATATTATGGTCAAAAATTCTGAATAAACTAATTGCATAATATAAGTGAATGTATTATGATATGTACGCCAATTTACACAACTTGATAAGTAAATATAAATTTAGGCACACATAACTTTGATGTTTTTGAAGCAGCTCACTTAATGGTGCCATCGGTGGCCCTAGTATCAATCAATTTTTACTGAATACGACCAATATAAGCAATAAAAATTCAAATAAAGCAATAGGTCATTAAGATAGTAGAACTATTCTCGACATACTATACTCAATATAGTATGATTATCAGGGCTACTGGTGATATAACAAGGATGATCACAGATAAAATAAACTGAACTGTTCATACCTGATCTGTTGCCCGGAATATAGTAGGTTTTTTGGTTCGCCAATCGTACGGGTATTTATGGTTGTAGTCTTCTTTAAGTAGCAAGGCACCAGCCTCAGACATTGCCTCCAAAACAGCCTACAAGGTAAATAAATGGTGGTCACACAAGTAATATATATGAAAAAATAACAAAGAAGCATTAATTTCTAATCAATTTCCTACAGTTACTATATTTTAATTTTGTTATTTAAAAAAGATTTTCATCGCAGTAAACCGAATTTAGTCAACTACACTCTATCTTAACATGTACAAGATTTATATCTACAATATTATACACTGGATATGATAAATTTATTTATTATGAATTTTCACTTACAACGAATAAGTGGAAAATCAATATTGCTCCAAATTCCACTTCATTTTTTATACATGACAAATTGATTCGATGATCTTCCAACAGATTTATAACATCCAAAAGACCTTACAGCAGTTAATAGATTTTGTAGTAGCTCAACAATTTACTCCAAAACATAATATTCTAGAACATTTCTAGTATTGAAATCGATTAACATCTTTTTCAGAAATATAAATTTCTTTCCTGAAAATGCATCTTTTTTACGAGAGATATATCTTTTTGAAGAAGCAAACAAAAATGTTGGTACTAATGTAATAAAGTTTACTCACTTAAAAAATTATTTTTAGAAACTATTCGTTGCAAAATAAATTTCCAAAACCCTTTTCATGCGACTTTTGACAGGTTCATCTTATTTTAGTGGCTACACTGCTATACATACACATTCTCAATTTTGCGTAAGATCTGCCAATTTTGATTCTTTTCTATTCAGTATAAAATTATACCATTGACTCACATCATTTCCCTCTTTCAGAACGTTAAGCCCATAAAACCGCTCCCCAGCTTCAATAGTAAAGCACCCAGCATCATCCACTGGGCTTAGTAAAGGGAGGCCGTATTTAAGACCTGTCTGATAATCTTCTTGCCCGTGGCCAGGGGCTGTGTGAACTAGACCGGTGCCTGTTTCTGTGGTAATATAGTCCCCTCCCAAAACTACCTGTCAGGCAATAAAAACCAATAGGGACTAAATGGTGAAACTGAATTGACCAACTTTCAATAAATGCGTTTCGATTCATTTTTCTATTGAAAAGCCACAGAGAAGAGATAGAGTGATGTTATAGATGAAAGTATAAATTTCTACTTGATATAAAAATTGTTTTAGAAACTTGTGTTGTGACTGATGGCTAGTATATCGTATCACGTATGAGACCAGGTGCTTCAACGTTAACAGCCATAATTATTCTTGCAATGAAGCCCTACCCCCAATTTACCACATCTAGGTATGAATCATTTCATGCGTTTCAAGGGAGGAGGGGGATTTGCTGAAGAAATTCGGTCCATGAGGACATGTATATGTATAGCCGGATCGAAGCATGCATATCAGGCTAATTATAATTAATTTATTTTGCAGTACTGAGCACTTTTTCTAGAGTATATTCTGACCAATTGTAGGATGTTTGCAAACTATCCTTTATATACAAGGCGTGAATAAGTCTAAAGGCGAACAAATATGGACTCATGCAATCTCTTGCCAGTTCAAAACCAATATAAAGAATGCATGCTACGGTTGATTAAAAAACAAGCTTAAAATTTGAAAAGAAACTTTTTTATTCGTTTCCGCAGTGATACACATGCCAAAACATTGAAAACCATAGCTCTAGAAGCCTTGCTATACTATTAGGCTGATAATTCAATAAGCCAATGAAATTCCAGCAGTTGCAGATACAAAATTCCTCTGCCAATCAATTTTGAGATGTAATAAAATGAAATAGATTAATTTTCGCTTCAAGTAAGTGTATCTTGTGCGGCACTGATGGACCGCATTTTTATTATTTTATGCTTAGCCTTATATTCGAATTCGTGCCCATAAGCATTTGGTACTATAGATCTTTTAAGCATAAAAATTTAGATTAGCATATCCACCGTAACCGTAACCGTAACTGTGAACTGTATTAGTAAAAAATATAAATTGAGTCGACTGATAATTTGAATTTGACATCTATCTTGAATTCTTTGCCCTTTACACTAAAAACATAAAAATACAATAAACTTCAGATATAACGAATTCACTTTTATAGAATTTCAACTATGAAGAAAAAGCGGAAAAGTCTTATGGCATCAACTTCAACTTAAGATCTTCAGATTTAACAAATTTTAGATTAAAAAAATTATTTCACTGGTCGTGGCAGCTAGGACATTCAAAATTCAACGTTGGCATTGAAACAATGAAGCGTCAGCCAAACACAAGAAGATCTCATTCAAGAATTTAGGACAAATGTAAAGGTAAGATAGACTGATAATTTGGTTACCTGACTTTGCCTTTCGTATAATGGATGCTGATAACTAGTGCCAGCTAAGCCTGCACCACTAAGAGTTGCCACAATCTAGACATAAGATACAAACAGATGTTTCAATAAGCGCATCTTCACATTTTATATGATAATACCATAATTCATTGTGTACATATGTATAAGCTTCTCTTCAAGCACTGTATCAATAATAACGGAAAAAAATGATTTTAAATCAAAAGATGACAAAATCATCAAATGCACTTTATATGTTTAGCAACAAAAATTCAATGCTTCAAAAAGATAAGTTTACATCCACGACAAGCAAGCCTTTCAGGACCTTTGAACTTACAAAGGAATGGTTTTGAAATATTTGCCAAGGCATTTATGCCAATTTCAATGGATTTTTTAAAATTGAAAGAATTTCACTCCTGAAATCCCTTCCTCGGGCAGGGATACCCTTTTAACATGTACAGCATCAATGATGTAATTATTGGATAAAATAGTTCAAATAAAAGAGAAATGTACCAATGAGATATAAATCCCCATTGATAGCGGCGAGTCATAAAATTGAAAAAAAGACAATTTCAGGTCAGTTCATGGTTCAATGCACTGGTCAGCTTTAAGTGATTCAATTCAATGTCTATACATATAATTCTAATGCATTGAAAAAATTGCAAATATCCGACAAAAATACATTTATTTAGTCTCTATTCTTTATAGATTACTACCAAATATGAACAATTTAAAAAGATATAAATTAAGAATAGCATCAAAACTCAGGAATATATTTATATTCATTTGTATTAAAATTTGGAAAATGTTGGCATCTGCCCTTACCATAAAAATCGATTTCAACAGAGAGGATTTTAAAAGTTTGTTTGTCTTTTACTATTTTTACCGATAAATATTTTTGATTCATTTTACTCGCTAAAAAATTCAATAGACTTGAAAATAATTAATGCTAATACAGTTAGTTGACAGTAAGCATATATGTATATGAAAGAAAGTATAAGAGGTCTTAAGTTCCAAGGATTAAACAAATCGTAATGCTTATCGAATGCCACTGGTTACTTTTTCAGGAATACTATAAAAAATTAAAAAATTATTGATAAAGTATGCATTCATTCATTTAATGATGCAGTAAACATCGGATATAGCAAATCTGTCAGGATTGCCAAATTTATTATCTCTGAGAGTGGCTTAGCATGATTTCTTGTTTATTCGCTATAAGTGAAAATTTGTCAAAAGCAAATTTGTTCTTTCCAAAGTTTACCAGTGATTAAATTCAAGTCCATAAGTTTTTTTAAAAACTTTCATGCACTTTACAAGTAAAAAATGCAGTTTCAAGGACCACACTAATGGTTGTAAAGTGACACAATGAAAAAATTTTCAGTCAACTTGGCAAATTTAATGATAAATGATATCATATGATTTAACCTCATATTGACGTTGATAACTCCTTTGGACATACAAGTAACAACTATATTATTTGCTAACATTTGAGTCAGAGTACAATGCCAAAATTTCCATTACGAGCAATCTCATTGAATAATAACAGCAGCAGATAAAAAGTGTAAAATTCATCGATTAGAAGACGTTGAAAAGATTCATACCTTGAGTAGATTTCCTTCTGGAAGACCCAACTTTACTGAAATCGTGGGTATAAGGTCCATTGCAACAATTAACTACCACAAAATAATTTAATGATAAAAATTAGATTTTCATTTTCAAAAAAATACATAGACAAATGATAATTATTTTCCGCTCATAATGAGTTTATTTTTGTCCAAATGTAAAATGCCGGAATAATTTCTGAAGGATTAAAAGGTATGAAATGAACGCACATGTGTAAATGTACACGTGCCAACGGGTATTTATACGTTTCTATATGTATACATAAACCATGTAAGCACAAAATCTTAAAAAGAGCGACTAGCCAATTAAAATGCATACTGAGGAACAAATTGCATGAAGAACAGCATTTCATTGCCTATTCTTGCATCTTCATTTAAATTTTTATGTATGTTTTGGACAATTTCTATCTACAGATTAAAAAAGCAAATCTAGAAAAAATTCCATTCAATTTTGTATAACTTTGATACACAAAATCTGTGGTGCAGTTCAGGTGCAGATTCTTAAGAGTAACTGAACTGTATCCAGAACTGATATTAGCTGAAATATCAATGATTACAATGAGAAGGAATCAAATTGCTACGGACCAATCAAATCACAGCTCATAAATTTGGCAACCAAAATTCATCGTTTAGAATCATATCTAACCAGAGGTAAAGAATCTCAGTGATAGTATAGCCTATGACATATCATGTTGGATCCAAAATCATGACTAAACTGAGCTATCACTAAAGATTCTTTATGAGCCAATATTTTTTAAGATAGAGCATCATAGAATATACTAGAAAGAGAATAGAAGGCATAAAATAATATTGAACATCGAACTAAATTATTCTTCATTTCTAACAATTTTCTAGAATCTTGCTAATAACTGCATCTTCAACAATGGCTAGTATACTGGATAGTATACTTCTTTAATGGGCTTCAACACAAACAAGTCTAAAAGCAAATTGTATTCATACGAAATATGCATAATATTTATAAACAGATTCTGCTAAATATTAGTAATACATCTACGAATTGATATATATAGATCCACAAACCTGCTTGCTTCCTAGTCGGTCATGTTCCACCAAACAATAGGTGAGCTTTTCGTTCACTGCAATAGCAAGGTTCGCTGGAATAGTCCAAGGTGTAGTAGTCCATATGGCCACGCCTACGTTTTTTCCATCGACCATGTGCCTGGCAAGGGCTTCCGATGGTGTTACAACTTCAAAACTGGCATAGATACTGGAAAAAAAGAAAAATGCTGCATAATCAGCCAGTTTATCTAGTTCTTATAGATAGTTTAAGCAAGTACAGTTCCAACGGTTCACTGCATTATCTTAAAAAGTTGTTAGAGTTTTAAGTCAACCATAGTTTGAAGGAAAAAGATGCAATTTATGCAACAGAAAATATGAAATTGTAATACTACTTTGCAGGAATTATTGACCAATTTAGCAATCATCTCTTTGACATGATTCGAATTTTAACTGAACGGGTTAAATCAGAACTGTGCGCGATAGTACGCATGGACATTTTTATTGCCATATGATGTTTGTATCAGTACTATATCTATAAGTAGACTTGTATGGATTCATAGACACAAGATTGTATCGGCGTACATCATGCAAATTTGTGTCAGAATTAGTCATGCATATTTGTATCGGCATGTAAATATATATCGATATGCAGGGATTCGTGTGTAAATGCTCAAGTCATTATTACAGTATACAAAACACAATACAATACAATCTTCCTCTGAATGTAAAACAGACCAAATTTCAAACCCCATTTTTCAACTTGAGCTTCATTTCAATAGTCATGTTTTTGAATACAACTCTTATTTTTTTAGAAAATCCATGCTGTTTAAATGGCGTTTGGCAGATGTCATATTCGGAGGAAGCAAAAAGATAGCTGCAACACTTTAAGGCATATTTAGTTGCAATACCTCTTACTAATATGATTCGTAGGGTACTCTAACTCGGCCTCAGCTAAAGCTGTTCTACTGCTAGGACTCCAATTCACTGGCTTACGACCCCTGTAAATATGCCCTTCAGCAAGCATCTAAACAATAACAAAAAAAGCATTGTAAATGTCAATTGCAGTAATAAAAAACAGTCAAAATAACTCAAAGTTTAATAAATATTGACAGAATATTCAATGTTACATGTACAATTATGACATCAAATAAGTTTTAACCTTTTTTAAAAATAAACTTCAAAATTATGGCATAGAATAATTTCAAGCATTATCAGAAATCAAAAGGCTAAAAGTTGCATAGACAAATGTCACCATATTATAGCTATTAACGTTTTTGAAAACTGAAATGTTCACAGTTTGATATAAAATTATGACAGAATAATTTCTAAACAATTCAAAAATTCAAATTTCCGTGAATAATTTTGAGCCTTTTTGAAAGCCAAAATGTTCTTATATTTTAGAGTACATGTTTAAAGTGTATTTCATGATTATAAAATATAGAAGGATTCTAGTAACGTAAAAATGCCATTAATGATAGACACTTTTCTGACTTTTCAACTCATGATGAGTTCATTTATCATGAAAGGCCATATAGAAGAATAATTTATGAAAGGTTCAACATTCTAAAGTACTCTAAACTACCGAGTACATTCATCACAGAATAGATTATAATTATTTGAAATAACAAAATGCGTGTATAAATATGACAGTGAAAAATTCCTTACTTTTCCAAAAACTTCAATCTGAGCAGCTTCAAATTCAGGTTGAAGAGTAAGATACGGAGAATCCCAAAATGCCCAAATACCATAACGTTTGAATGAATCGCGCTGTCGTTCAACTGCCATTTTTGCGAAACTAGATGCTTTTTGCCTGAGTTGAAGAGTGGTTAGACCCTCTCTCTCACTCGATTTCATGCCCTGCAATACCTAAGGAATTTTTTTATCAAAATCAATAAATTTATGCAGTAAGCATCATATGCTGATGTGTAAGAGTTCGCAATCCGGATATCTATATTGGAGTTTTTCATAAATATATAGGAGATATAGATAAATTACAGGACTTGGTAAAACACTAAAATTTCCAAGGAAATCATCTGTTCGAATCAAATATTATTGCATTTTTTGTGTTTCTCAGTAAGTTGTACATTTTAGTATTGCTAAATTACCTTGCCAGCATAAAAATATAATATAACTTTTGTATGTATGTTACCGTGAACTCCAGGCATAACGACTCTGTCAGGACTACCGAATTCATTGGCAATGTGTAAAATTTGTTATTCCCAAAGACTTAAAGCTAGACTTGGCACATAGCAATATTTTTATTAAGTCGTTATAAGTGAAAATTCATTAAAATAAGTTTATTTAGAAGGTACTCTATGATTAATATATATTCAGTCCAAAGCAAAAGTATAATCTATTGAATCAAGCCCTACGCAACGCAAAACTTGAACCAAATCAGTAATATACGAAACGGTTAGTAATATAAATCAAAGAATTGACACCAAACCTGAGAAAATCAGTATATAGACCTTGAACTAAAATGTTACGAATTATGACCTCATCACGTTTCAGGCACAATTCACTTGATTTTGAATCGAATAATAGCATATTTAGCGTAATCAAAATGAGCTTTTCATATGATGCAAACAGTGGCAATACAAAAGCTAATTTCCTAAAAATGCACCAACAATACTCTATATGATAATGAACACAAAAAAGTACCATTTGAAGCATAACGCATCCTAACTTCATATATAGTAATATTACGTAGATAACATCAGTAATTGCTGCAAGCGAATGCATAATTTTGTGTCCGTTGTGGCTGAAAGGCATTCTAAACCAAACATTTTTCGTTTTATGTCTAGTACAATTAATTGCAGCATATCCAAGCAATCTAGCATATTATTTACTTCATAGATTTTATAACGAATTCTAAGGGCAAAATAGAAATTCCCCACAAAAATATGTAAAGGTCCATTTGAATAAATCTATTGAAATCAATTGAAAGTTACATAAATTATTAAATGCGAGACACCAAGGAAATTTGTGAAACAAAATATAAAAAATAGTGTACGCATACTTCACGGAAATTGAATAGTAATTGCATATAGAAATTTAATTATACAATCCAGTGTACTGAAACAACTGCAAAATTCTCGAAATAAAAACAAAATATGAAAGATTAAGACATCTCACTTTGAGCTCTATTGGCAAACCATGGCAATCCCAGCCAGGTACAAACCTTGCCCTTTTACCTCTCAGCAGCTGGTATCGATTGATAAAGTCCTGTTAAAACCACATATGTAAGAAATTAACAGTTTAATTTCAAATAGTCCTTATAACATATTCAATTGAAAGTATTAATGGTGAACTTCCTTTTTCAAGTTGTTTGTCAGATTTGTATGCTTAACAGCTAAAAAATTCGATGCTGGCACTGTGAAACAAATTTTGTTTTGTTCATATAACATACATTCTAAGATTAACTTAATTAAACTTCAATATTGCAATCATCGTTGATTTTTTCAATCTCCCAAACATTTGCCTTGCCGTGAGCAACTAGATGTCTGAAGAGCCATCGACAAAATCAACGATTTTTCTTGCAAGTCAGCAATAAGGAATTTTTAATAAAATAAATCTTTTTGGAATAATTGCTCATTGACCTTTTCGATGGTGAAAATTTTGAATCCCAAAACATTCGAACTTATTAGCCTTAAATGGTCTTCATAAACTCAAGAAAATTGCATGCAAAAAATAATCTCTAGAAACTTAAAAAAGCACGACTAAAAATAGCTGAATAAGTCACCTGTAGTCAAAATGAATTTGAACAAATATTAGCCCTGTAAAGTACGAGATATCCGAAATCGTTAAAAGCAGATAAATTTTAAAATTACTTGTAGATAGAAGTTTTGCCAGTTTTAGAAACTGAAGATTATGAAATGAACTAAAATCATACCTTAAGAATCTTGTTCAGAGCATGACCGATATGCAAGTCACCATTAGCGTAAGGTGGACCATCGTGAAGAACATAGACAGGACCTGGATTATTTTCAGCGAGGTCTTCATAAATTTTATTTTCCGTCCAGAATTTCTGTAGTTCTGGCTCTCTTTGTACTGCATTTGCTCTTTGACCGAATGATGTTTGGGGAAGAATGACACTGGTCTTATAAGGCGAATCAGGCTTCTTCAATTTTTCTTTTTTCTCACTCGGCGAATCAACTTTATTTTTCGAGGATTCAGTGCTTACCATTCGAAGAAAAATGTTGTGGCGATGTAATTTTATTGTACTCGATCGAAGCATGAATGAGTTCAACATACCAATCACAATATCGATAAAAAAGAAGCAGATAAAGATTATGCCAGGGCGGAATTTCATGTTATCGCAAGATCGAATGCTGCAAGACAAACAATTCCGTTTTGATCCTTGCTTGGACCACTTTTACATGCAAGCGCACATATCAGATTCTTTGACAAAATAATGTGTCAAACTAAAATTGTGTCAAAAATATTTAAAAATATGTGATGCAAAATTGCTTATAAAATTGAATTTTATTTGAAATGGCGGAATTGCGATCCTACACACTTTTGGGACTCGAAGGATGGCAGTGACACGGTTGAAAGCGTCTAAACTAGAGCTACATCGCAAACGGGTCTAATTTTCCCACAGTACTCATAATGAATTATTTCTTGATTTTCATGCCGATTTAATTTCATGATTTAAATTTAGGGCGGTAAAAATTCATAAATAACAGTTTTATTTTGATCGCTACATTCAAAGAAGACTAATATCATGTAAATTAGACAATGAGAGCAATATCTTTTGTTCCGTTTTATGCTGCCTAAATCAGTACCTAATATCTATATTCGATTATAATTGATTATAATCAATTTTGTAATATTGTAAGACATTGGAAGTCTCGTTTCTGATCACGCAAGTTTAACCTCTTAAGTTTTTATTCCTAATTCATAATATGCATAACAATTATATTTTGTGTCTCAAATTGCCTTGCTTATCCTTATTGCTGGATATTACACATTATATCACTGAGCAGAGTTAAGGCTCTAACAATTTTCAACAACATCACTATTGCAAATTATAAAAATGCTAAATAATAAATGATATGAAGTACTGTAATGTCGGGAAATATTCTATACACGATCTGATTGTTAGTCGTGATTTGTCTCTTCCATGCTGTATAAAATGCCAGACAAAATGATGCATTCATTCACAACAGTAATGTAATAAGAAGAATAACATAATATCTTCAAATTTTAACTAGAATCAATATTGCTGACCTCAATTGATGGCTTAAAAAATGCTTCAAACCAATAACAAATTTAAAGTTGATACAAAGTATCATTATGATTCTAAATAAGTACTGATCAGCAAAGGATATGATAAAGTTGCTTTGTTATACCATAATAAATTCAACAGGCTGTCAATTCAAATATGTAGTAGATACTTTTAATCATCATTCAAGTTATATGTTATCTATTTTAGATACTATGACAGTCAAGCATTCAAGCAAAACAATGTGAAATACTTCTGCCATTACTGTAACCAAGATAGTTAAAAAAAATTGAAAAACTGCCATAGAAGTTGCATACCAGTGAGAAAAGCAGAAGATGTTGCACTTTGACTGCCAATGTGTTCTGGCAGTTTTGATTAACAATGTATTCAATACAAAAAACATAATATTGCATTGCTTACACTATCCAGCTTATAAAACACCAGTTTTTCTCTCAATGCAAAAAGAAAAGTACCAAAGAAAATCTTGACTAAAGACCTCAATACATATTTGAAAATATAATGGAAATGGACAAGTACATTACTGAAGCATGAGTTTATCACCACTACCTAAAAGACAAATAAATGGATATTTTATGAAGATCTTGAATCATTGATGAATATAGTGTCTCTATTAGAAGAGGTGTCAGGACTTGCAAAGGAAGAAAAGGACTAAGGAAATAAGAAAAAATAGAACAAGGAAGATGGATTAACAGCAGTAAAGGGAACAAGAAAAAGAATGGAATACAAGTGTGTTGACTTGTATACATGTGTGAGTTGAGAGATGCATTTCCACAAATGATAGAAAAATATAGAGATGAAATATATAAGAAAAATTGATGACTAGCTTGAACTTGATGACTAGCATCATTCTTATTGGCTGATTGTGTGAAGAGTCATCAAAATAAGAATAGAACAAAATCTCCATTGGCTGATTTTGTGAAGAGCTACCAAAGTATACAAAACAGAGCATAAAGTATATAACATTCTAGAACATGCGGATCTATGGCATAGTTGTAGTCCTAACAAGGAAAATGCACAAAAAAATTTAAAACGTACCAATGATGGATTGTATATGTTAAGTTTTTGCTTTCTTGAATCTTTAAAATATCTGGCAAAAGCTGTAAAAGCAGTTGCAATGGATTTTCTTTAAAAATACAAGTTTTCAAGGAGAGCAATTGTTTACACAAAGTGCAGAAGATGGTGGAGTTGAATTTTCACTGGGATACTTTTTTCTTCAGAATGTATAACCAAAGTATATACTGAAATCTGTGGAATTATTGATTTCATGATATATTTTTATCAAGCTGGCATATATGTAGTTCATATTGAGAGATAAAGAGGTAAGTAAAATCAAGGTTATAAATGAGATATGGCCACTAGGTAAAATTTAACTTTGTTGGTGGCACATTTGTAGATCAGTTTGAAAGCTACTAGTAAAGAATTGTCTGCCATAAAAATATCACTGAGGTGAAGCACATCTTTTATTTAACTTTGATCTAGAACTTTTTCTTCCTTCCAAGATGGAAAAATTTTAAGGTTTGCCCAAGCAAGCTCCAACAAGAAATTTTCTTCTTAGACAAACATTTCTATATACATTCCTTGATTCTAAATTTTTATTGAAATACAACAGAATGCAAAATTTGTATTTGTGCAATTCTTAAAATGTACAGTCTCTGTTTGTCAAAATGGTTTTGTCTGGAGTACCTTTGAAACTGTAGATACACATCATACCACTGGCTACTTGTTATGAATGTGTATACAGCAAGACTTAATACAGGATCAAGATATATTTACACAAGATAAATTGTGTTGCTGGAAGTGAACAAACTTCACAGCAACACACAAATCTTAAACTTAGCCTGTCACCAGCAGTGACTTGCCATAAACTTAATATGCAAAAAGATGACTTGCCGTAACACAGAACTCCACAGCTGTAACATCAATTAACTGTTAACAAGTTAATTCCTAACACTACTCTGCGTTAAATTATGTAGTAGTCAAAATTTACATCTTTGCACAGCTATGATGTGAAAGTTAGAGGTATATCATGAAATATAAATATCTTCATGAGTTTTTCTATCCAAGAGTGGACTCAGTAATATGAATACTGCTGAAAAAGCTTCTGTGCTGCTGTGACCAAAAGCTACTGTCATATAAAAACAAAATAGTATCATATTGATTGCAAGCTGCAGTTGAGATTTTAGATTTATTAATCTACTCAATCAGGGGAAAAAGTTATGGAAGGTCACTGATGATGTTGTGACTAAAAAAAACATAAATTGATGGCAAAGACATTGAGAGGAAGAAGCAAAAACACTATGTATTTTTAGAACATTGAGTGAGAACGACAAACTAGCTGTGGGTATACTTGAAGTTGACATACTTTATTATTCATAACTGAAATTTTTTTATAGCTACAAAATGTCTCAAAGAATAAATAACAGTGATTTTAAAATGTTTGATTTGCTATAAAGGCTGTTTACAAGTTAAATCTCATGTCAGTTGAAAAACTTGGTATCAAATAAAAACTTTAAAATATTTTGAAGTAAGTTTTGTTTTGATGAATGTGTAAAACAATTGTAACTGGATAAATATTTGGGTTGGTTCATATAGAATATGTATGAAATTTTCCATTGATAATGCCATAAACATTATTGCCATTTCAATTGCTTTTATCATGATAATTTATGATGTTTTTACTGCAAGGATACTTTGTCATCATAATTTAATTTAGCAAATAGTAAAAATTCATAAAACATTTCTACCAAACAAAAGATATTTAGTACCTTGGAAAAATTAGAAGAAATTACTTGTTACTATTACTATGGAAAATTAGACCTGTTTACTGCTCTAGTACACCAGAATGTTCTTTACATTACTATTACCTTCAATTCTACCCATATTTCTAAAATTGCCATGAAGTCATAGTGTATAACTTTTATGCACTTGCAAATTACTAAAGATCTTTCATATAGTCATTGAGATTATCCTCATGTGTGTAAAATCTCATGTAAATGTAAATCATACTTTTTCTGTCAACTTTTGGAAAATATGTTGTCTTACTGGCTCTTCAACCAGTTCAATGAAAACTTTGGTTCAAGATTATTTCTCTTGTGCAGTCTCTAATTCTTATCCTAAAAACAAGTGCAGAATGAAGTAATGGAACAAAAATATTTTCAAGCTCTAATTTCTAGTTAAAAAGGCGCAAAAATATCAATACTAGATAACATTGCAGCATGGACTTTTTAGTCAGTAGCTCAGCACATGATATTTATGATACAGTCCTAGTCTTTAAAGACCATTAAAAAGAATGGTATACATATATGCTAGCCAGCATTATTCAAGATTTATTTGACTGTTAGAGGCAACTTAGATTTTCATGTGTATCATTATCTTACCTTTTTGAATCTGATGCAGTATGAAGGGTCAATTCTGTTGATAAATTGCAATGCTTTCGATGTCAATCGAATCTACTTTTTATTTTTACTCTGGCTTCCATTGAAATTGAAAATTAGCTTCAAAGTAATTATTCTTTTAAATCATCATAATATATACTTTTATGCTGGTACAATAAGTGTTCTTACTTTGTTTATTTCCAAGTTGGTTGATAAAATTACTATGGAAATAATTGGGGTTCAGCTGTTTTACTACATTACCCAGGAAATCAACCATATTTAGATTCTGTTCAAGCAACGTTTATTTGTATTCCACAACTATGAAAGTCGGTTAAAGGCAGTTTTAGTCACATTGTATACGTCAGCAAAAATTAACAACGCGATGTTAATGTATGAACATTCAAAGATTATATTTCTATTCAACAAATATTCTTCAAATGACGACAGTTGCAGAATGCTTAATATGGCCCGAGCCGTGCTTTCCCGATCTGTCGATGTCGGGGAAACCGCGGATATCAAATCCTACTTTGCCCACCGAGAAAACGAACAACAGGTACAAATCTTCAAAATTTCCTGTATATACTACGACTGCTCCTCCAGCCTTGCCGTATTGGTCAAGGGAACAGCCCGATACCCGCGTTGCTCGTGAACTAGGTAGGCCAGTTTTTCGATTCGGCAATGCTACTTTCGCACCCGAAAAGCGCCTATATAGCCAACATTTTCGAACTCCTAATGTCATTGCAAATGGCAGGACGATTAGAAATCGAAAAAGACCAGCTTCTGAAATTCAAAACACGTCAAAATCTGTTGCATCTTTCGTTTCAAATGGTGGGGAACACTCCGTACATAGTAATGCATCAGAAAAAAGCAGAAAAATATCGCTAAGTTCCACTGAAACAGCCAAGCGTACAAAAGATCCTTCTTCGCCCGCCATTGATACTGACTGTGTTAAATATCTCGATAGTTCCATTAATGATCCGACAAAGTTTCTTAGCGTACCGAAAGACTTTGCTGCAATGATGTACAGACCGGCAGGAATCTCAATTAAATCTACCTATGGTGTTGCAGAATGCTTAAGACAACATTAGTTTTCACAAAATTGACAGCAAAAAGTATTTAATATTTAAATGTGCTGCTGGTGGAATCCATTTATTGCTTGATTGAGAACCGCATGCATACTCTGCTGATAGTATTTCTACTTGTAAACCTTCGTCTCGTTCGCTATCCATGCAATCGTAACGTCTTCACACTCTGTTTGATTGTGTTAAAGTGGATTCAAATGATTTGCATCCTAAATTTGAGACCTGAAGTTCAGGTGCGTACCTTTATTTACGTTTTCGCTAGTTATATCTATAAGTTTGATCTTTTGCCATAATTCATTTTGGGTAGATAGTAGAGGGCAACGTTATCACTTGGTTCAGAACTCTTGACACCCGTTGCTTTTATACCCCTAGATGCTGCCTACAAGTCATTTATTAAAACTCCTTGGTTACCGAAAAGTTTTCATAATTCATTGAGGTACTTGTTACCATTTATTTTCTAAACACATTTTATGCATACATTGTTTTTCACCAATCAGTACAGTAGATATGACGTAATACATTTTCAAATTATAGGTTGACACGTTTTCGAAATATATTTTTTTGCCATGTTGACTTCAGTACTGGATTTATCATTGCATGGGCAGAAGGGTTTGGTATTTAATCTAGCAATTTTGCTCCTGAAGTACTTCGCATCAAAGCTGCAAATAGGCCACTAGGAATTGGCCTGGGGCACCTGGAGAAAATCAGTAATATTTTCCGGTTTAATAATTCTGGACTTAATAGTTTCTATGTCAAAATAAAAAACTGTTGAGTACTTCCCACTATCACTTTTTTTGGAATCTACTAGCTGGAGCCATATATTGATATTAAATATGAGTTATTTTACTATCTTTTTGTTTTCTACAATATATGTTTATGTACTATAATAGTTTTCAAAATTGTTACATTCATAATATCATTGTAAAGTGTATCAATCATACGAAAATTTAAATTTATCCCCTTAGATTTACACATTGTGAATGACGCATATGACACCACTAGTGATGCTTGAAACCCATTCCAAAGATTAGTATCTTCTCTCGAGTCTTACGTTTTACATCTCAAGCAGGAATTGATTAAACCTACATGAGAACTTAAATTCGTTATTAGTACTAAGGGCCAGCAATATATTATTATTATTTTCTGGTATATAATGAATGCAGGTTTTGAAGTAAGTAAAACATAGACATCTCATAAGAAAAAGGCAACTTCAAAATTAATTTTATTGAGAAGATTCACTTCAAGCTATCATCACCTTTTTATAAACTGAATGATCTGATTGAGGAAAAATTTTTTGGCTTGCAATATGAAATTTTAATGTAAGTTTTACAAAACGCAAGGTAAAATCATTTTATAGGAAATACAGTACTAATAATGTCCATCCTTTCATATTGCATAAAGTTGCATTCTGCCATTCACTATATGATTCATATGCATATTGAGTATTAAGCAGTTGTAGCCAAACTGTGTACTTAATTATGAGCTGATGAAATAAACTATCTTTGAATGGAGGCGCCGATTTATACATAAGGGTTATAGCTGCACTCTTTCACCTCCACCAGTCAACTTTTTCTATATACATCTGTCCACCAATAACAACTGCGCCTTTATTCTATGTAAATCTGTAGCTGAATTTTAAATTGTATGAATTATTTATTATGTCGAAGTTCAAGCATGAGATAACTTCGAAACGGGCATCAAACTTTAAGTTATTAGTCAAACTTACGATAATCAATCTATAAGTTATGTGCGAGAGCTTTACTACACACTATATTTATAGTGCAGCGACAATAAGAAATAACCCATTGGTAAATTTGTAGAGAAAATAGAATGAACTGTAGGATCTTGATGAACTGTAACATTGAGATGCTTTATTTGTGCTCTACATGCAGTGATCACTAACTTAAATTTAAAAGACATTTAGTTTAGATCAGAATCAAATTTGTAGTATTATTGTCATAGCTCACAAAGTTGTTTCAAGAAATTCATGGATCAATTTTATTAACTAATTGAAGCGAATGACAACTAATTAATTGATAAGATAGATAAGTCAATTTATGATTCATTTTAAGTCTATTAAGATAATCCATAAGAATACATATATGTATCATAGGCAATATTTTATCATTCTAATAGTAAAAAATTAAAATGTTTAAAAACCTAGTTATCCAAATTGAGACTAAGTGCATTCACATTCATAAATCCCCGTTAAATATTATAGGGAAAGTAGCACAAGAACCTTATCAAATAGTCAGTACATTATGGTTCACTTGGTAATTTCTACAATATCTCAAGCTAGTCAAAATATATTTAACAAAGTCAAAGAAGACTATTCCAGTGTAACATTTCAATTAGCAAGGTATTTGTGAATTTAAGACATGGTAATACAAAAGCAAAAGTTACCTCCAACAATTCTACTTCTCTGATTTTGTCTTTAACACCAAGCATCAAATATGTGACAAAGAACATTTTGCATTTTCTTACCTGATATCTGAAGTGTTGACATCGTTTTTCAAAAATTAGAAAAGTGGTTTAAAAGATTGTTGACAGGTTTTCTGATAACGGGGCAATGGTCATCTACGAATAAGACCTTGCCACCTTCCTTACATGAACTTACACTCCATTAACATTTCAATACTAGATACTCGTCAAATCATGAACTCAAGCTGCAACATCATTGATTTTTCAAGGCAATGGATTTCTATATACAATGAACAAAAGTCCAATTTTTTGCTTAGAATCAGATTTCCAGGCACCAGTTCATACTTAAATCAACAGTATCCAAGGTACGGCTACAATCAAAGTGTTGAGAGGAAGGAGGAGACGATACAAAATATAATATATTAATTTGTACCTATGATAGGGTAAAGTCCATGCACGGCAGACAGGTAAACAGCAAAGCAAAGAAAAGATTTAATGAAATATATATTTATTAAACTTAAGAAGAGTGAACATGAACACAAGACTAAACAGATAAACATGTCCTCATTAGCTCCTGTGGTATACTCTCTTGAAGTACCTGTTAGGAATTAACCTCTTACAGAGTTAATTCTCTTTTATAGCTGCAATACACAATTCAACTAGATTCGTTCATGA